>PVIJ01003545.1:0-133052 GCA_004024925.1 Scalopus aquaticus
AGGAAATGCAAATCAAAACCACTATGAGATACCACCTCACACCTGTGAGGATGGCACACATTAAAAATACAGGCAACAACAAATGCTGGAAAGGATGTGGAGAAAAAGGAACTCTTCTACACTGCTGGTGGGAATGTGAACTGGTCCAACCACTATGGAAAGCTGTATGGCGATTCCTCAAACTGCTCAACATGGAGCTGCCATACGACCCAGCAATCCCACTTTTGGGAATTTACCCAAAGGACACAAAAACACTAATCCGAAAGGATTAGTGCACCCATATGTTCATTGCGGCACTGTTCACAATAGCAAAGGTATGGAAGCAACCCAGATGTCCAAAAATAGATGATTGGATCAAGAAGATGTGGTACATATACACAATGGAATACTATTCAGCATTCAAAGAAGATAAACAAATTCAATTTGCAGCGACATGGATGGGATTAGAGGGAATCATACTCAGTGAAATAAGCCAGAAAGAAAAAGAAAATTATTGATGGTTTCACTTATAACAGGACTATAAGGAAACCAAATAGGAGAGAGACACTCAGCGGGGGGGATGGGGGGAGGATAAGGGCACAAAATGGAATAGAAAAGAACACAAGGGACCATAGAGATGGATCACGGGTGAATTGGTGAAATGGTGGTGGGCTACCCAAGGGGAATACAAAATGTAAAAGACATAAATAACAATAAAAATATATTTTTTTAAAAAAAATCTGATTATGTAGTCAGGAACTCATTAGCAAACTATACAAATTTTAAAATGCCATCTTTTAGCTGATACTCTCAGAGAATCCGTATCAAAATTTCATTGTAATGACTAGGGCAAAAGGAAAGGTTCTCATGGTATATATGACATCCCTGTGTTTGTTAAAACAGAGAATTGTTTCATTCACCTACCCCTTTCTTCTTTGCTTCTTACTTTTAATGAGTTGGATATATTCTACCTGTTATTTAATGGCTCTATCACAACTGTGTTCAGTCTGGAAAGCAGAACCACACCAGGGAATTTAATTCAGTAAACTAATCAGAGTTTTCAGAAAAACTCAAAGCACCAAAAGATGAAATACCCAGAGGTAAGTCATCTGCAGGAAGCTGCTGCTACCCTTAAAACTAGCTTAAAAAGAGAAAAAGAGATGATGATATCAGAGTGCAAAAGTGTTGTGCAACCATCCCAGGCCAGGCAGGTTCCTTACTGATTCAGGCAGATGGAAAAGAGAATTCCAATAGAATTCCAATTCAGGCAGAATGGAAAAGAGAAAGTTGACAGACCTTTAATGCTACAGTAGGGGGCCAGACACAAGCAGACCAGCAGGCAGGGAGACTGGGAGGCAGCAACCAAGCCTGCCAGCCCCAGCGATCTCCACACTGTCTCTGACTTCTCACTCCTCAACTTCCCCTGTAATGGTCTCCCAGCATGGGTGCCGAAACTTATAGGAACAGGCTCCCCATGCTCTCCAGCATCTTGGCCTACATGTCCATATTTATGCATATGTGTGCCCCATGCTCATGCTTCTAAGCACTTTTTGCAACAATACATTATCACATGTGGGTAATGAAACCTGCGAGGAAAGCAAAACCACAGGCGGTGGCTCTAGAAGCTAGCAGTGGGAGGCAGAAAAAAAGCCTACCCACTCCATTTCCTTACAAGAAGCCAAGGTTATCAGCAGGCAGCTGAAACTTCAGTGAAAAGGCTTCCCAAAGGATCTCTAAGTGAGTCGAGCTGAAAGCGGGGCGGACAGGGCACAACTGCCCAGGCTCGGAGGCAAGAGCCACCAAAAAGCCCCAAAAGGCCAAAAGGCCAAAACCAACAACGGACAGGTCACTATCTGTGGGGATCTCACCCACGCACACAGTTGCCAAGAGACTTCAGGCTACAGGAACAACAACAAACCTGGGGTTTATTTTACAAACAGAGGGAAATAGAGAGTTTACTGCATCCTCAAGTGGTGGCTACCTCACCTAGAACACATCAGTGATGGTAGCTCTTTGTGAGGTGTTGGGTTATACCAACAAACAGCTCTTTGAGACACCAGGCCCAGGGCCTCTGGTGCTCCTTTCAGGCTGTGTCAGAGACAGCACCAGAGGCCCAGTTTCTGCAGAGTCCTTCAGCTTCTCTTCCTGCTCAGAGGGCGGCTGCTGGACGCTTCTTTTCTTCTTTCTTCCTCAGAGGCCAG
Source organism: Scalopus aquaticus (assembly GCA_004024925.1). Taxonomy (NCBI): domain Eukaryota; kingdom Metazoa; phylum Chordata; class Mammalia; order Eulipotyphla; family Talpidae; genus Scalopus; species Scalopus aquaticus. Next base: position 2,181 of record PVIJ01003545.1, read on the forward strand.
GAACGGACTTCTTTCCTCTCCGGAGTCTGGAACCATCGTCTTTCTTCTCCTGCAGGCTGCTGTCGTTGTCATCTTTTGTTTTTCTCTTCAGGAGCCTCCTTCTCTCTCTGGGGCTGGCTTCCTCTCTTTTTCTTTCCTTCTTCCCCCCCCCCCCTCGGGTCCCTTCGATACTAGCTTATATCCTCTCTCAGAGTACCATCCACACATCTGATTGATCATTTTTCAATCCTAGAGCTGACTGGACCTACCCATCAGCTCCTAGCACCTGATTAGTCCATTCAAAATGACAGTTACTGGGCAGGAGCAACTGCCACAACTGACTTGGAGCAGCGGGGTAAGAGGCACTACCACTCCTGCCGGCTCCCACTGCTAAGGCAGCTTGGTTCTGGTAACAGAGCTAGGGGCCACCCATTTGGGAGCTGGAACTCTGGAATAGGGACCACAGGTAGGAGTTGGAACCTTGGTGTGGGCTTCTAGGTAGGACTGAAAGAACTGGTGGCCAAATGGAGCTGTCTCAAAAGAGCAAGAAGTATAGAGGAACATCCACTGCTGAAGTTTCCAACACAAGCAGAGATTTAGAGATTACCCCACCACCCCTCCCCCGTTCCAATCCCCTGCCACTTAGCTTGAAAGAAAATAAGTTCAAGTCATGGGCAATGGAACCTGAGAAATGTAATTTTTAAAGACCAGCTCCGTGCTATAGCACAGGAAAGTACACCCCAAAGTTAATAGACTAGGCAAAATGGCTAGGACAATGACCCAGAGAAGATAAAAGTAGGAATTAACCTTTAAAAAAAAAAAACTCGGGCCTCCCTGGTAGCGTAGCGGTTAAGAGCTATGCTGTGGAGCTGTTGGCAGCAGTGACGTGAGTTCAACGCCCTGCCAGGTAGATTCCCACATGGCGTGGCAGACCTCTCCTGCCTTGCCTGCTGCTCCCCTCAGCAGTGTATTTCCATCAATCTGCCTGTTCTGCTCCCCACTCTGTCTCTGGTGGACCCTCTCGCCACCTCATGCCTCTGACCTGTACCCCAGCTTGTATGCATAAATAAATAAATCTTTAAAAAAAAAACTCAAGTCTTCAAGGATTGTAATTTGCTGTATTATTTATTTCTTACTATTAAGTGGAAATGATTGCTGTATGCCTTTATTGGCATCATGATTATTAATTTATCGATAATTATAAACCTTTAAGTGTTCTAAGGTATATTTAGGCTCCATTAATGAGAATTCACCTAGGCCACTTTCATACATAGATGCAATTCCCTCTCCAGCCAAGTCTGCTTCATTTGATATGTGTACTTAACATTATTCTCTTCTCAGTTCTAATTGTCAGAAAATATGCATATGACCACCATCACCAAAATTAATAACTATGTTTACATTTCCTCTACGGACTCAGAGCTCATAAATTTTGAGGAAGCAGGAGTCTGGTTTTGGGCCTCATTTCAAAGAGTAAAAACCAAGATCAGAAATTTTGATTAGCTTCACCCACGTCAAATATCTTATAGCACTGGAAATAAAATCCAAGGCTTATGAGCCAGAATACTTTGTTCTTTTGTCTACCACTATGTTAGAATACATAATTAACTCCAGTTGCATTCTGGTAACTGCAAGATCCAGAAACTGGTTTGCAAAATTAAATAAGTGACAATGATTGGGTAAGTGCCTTCAGTGACACTATGAAGAAACACCTACTTTCATAAGCTATTTTGACTTTGGAGAAATCACTGTGTGATTTCTTGACAGATAGAAGATAGAAAGATAGATGTTTTAACAAACATACTGATATACTGATTAGGTAAATTCAATCTGAGAAACAAATGATTACTATGGGGAAAATGTCTCTTTAGAAAAAAAAGAAAAGTAGTCGCCTTCCATTTATGCTTGTAAAATAAATGACAGAGCATTTGTTAGCCTTCACTGATTCCTTCCTTCTTTAGATTACTACATCAATATCTTTAATTTTGAAAGGCACAGAATTTGTTAAATGCTATCTGTGTTCTTCAGATATCTGTAGAGTATTTTTCGAAATGACTGCTAAAGAGAGACAATAAGTCAATTGTTTTTGCTTCTCCAAAGTTAATTTCATCTTCCATTTTGCCTTGCAGAAAAATAGTCTTATATTCATATGACAGTTCCATTTACCCTGGCAAGTTATGTGACAATTCAAAAAGACAGTATTGTATTTACCTGTAACTACGATTTCTTAACTATTTCCCCTTCTCTTTAGCATTAAAATATTACCTGGATATGTAGCCTCATTTTTGCAAACTTGTTATTAAAATTTAAGATAAATATAGTGAAACAAACACACATATACAGATGTATATTCATATGTATATATAAATGTGTAATTGTTTGTACATCCTCCAGCTGTACGTGACACCTATGTTCACCACTGAATATGGAAGCGTATAGACAGAAGGAAAGAATAGAAGTGCTGGGAAAGCAGATATAAAACAGCCATACAAACAGAATTTGTAAGGAAGAGCATTTTTATTAATAAATATATGTGCTCTGGTGTGTGTATGTATACAAACCACAGATTCTGTGTTCTTTTGACCTATGATTTCTCATACTAGATTCACTTTTTATAGGCTCTGAGATTGTAGGAATGGTGTGTGTGTGTGTGTGTGTGTGTGTGTGTGTGTGTGTGTGAAACACTTTAGAACTGTCACAGCAGCAGTTTGAAACATGAATTTATTACAGAGAATGGTAAGTTTTTACCTGAGACTTTTTGACCCAGAGCACCAGGGGAAAAAAACATGAAAAATTCAAGGACAACTACATTGAGGTCCAAATTATCAAGGTTTAGGGCAGAAGTACAGAAACCTGGCTCGCTGGAGGTCTGTAAATTGCTCACTCAGACAGAAACCACGACAGAAACCGCCATGTACTGGTCCAGAAAAAGAGCAACTACATCTTTCCTCTCTTAACCTTTTGGCCCCAATTTCATTCTTCTTCCCTTTTGGTTTCCTTTTGATGTGTGAAGAATGCTAGTATATTTGTTTTCAGTGTGGCTTCCCAAGAAATGGTGGATGCAGAGAAGTTAGCAAAACATGGAACACAGCTGATGAGCAAAGCTGTATGTTTCCCACTGCTATCTGGGACATGGGAAGTGGTTCCAGAATGAAGACTTGAAGGCCAGTGAGGTGTCAGAATAATACTTAGCTCTCAGGTTCCAAAATATGGGTGTTCGTGGCTAAACTTAAGGACTCTAGCATCAACAGCATAGTTCTTTGTTCTTGGTTTCTTTCATTCCCTCATGTTTACGGTTTGTTTAATCTTTATTTTTCTTACTTTGCTTCACTTTTTTTTTTAATATATATTTTTATTGTTATTTATGTCTCTTACATTTTGTATTCCCCTTGGGTAGCCCACCACCAATTCACACTTTGCTTCACTTTTAATGACTCAAGTGTCTTTTAATGTCAATTCATTTTGAACGTTCAGACATATTAGGATATGAATGACCTACCATGACTTAAAAACTATTGCTCTCCTCAATCCTTACCATATTTATATTTGAACCAAAGGCCACCCATAGATAATTCTTTTTCTTTCATTGGTCCATTATGTTTTTCACGTATCTGGTTTCATTAATAACTATGGTTCAAAGAAAAAAATATACGCAGTTTATTTCATTTACTATGGGTCAAATGCGGTCATTTTGTATATTTTTTCTCACCGCACAACAACTCACTGAAAGGCAGTTACTATCTTTCATAACAAAACAAGAAGGAAGGAATATGTAAATAGTGCATATGAAGAAACTGAGGCTGTAATCAACTCTACAAAGGACGTGTCAGTCCAAATTCCCTGGAGGAGGGCAAATCCAAATCCCCTAGCTGAATTCAGTGAAGAATCACTCTTCTATCCCAGAAATTCCTTTATTTAGACATATATGTGTGGAATTCTCCTAAAAAATCTATAAGCTTGCTTGTTGTAGTCTCACTTACGGTGAAAAAAGATCCAGGAATTAACCTAAAATATTTATCAACCAATAGCTGGTCAAATAAATAATAGTTTATCTATCCGTGGGATAATATAAAGCATAAAATGAGTACTTTTTTATGTTAATGTAGAAAGTCTCTAGGGTATAGCAAGTCAAATAAAGCAAAGAATAATACACAGAGCATATTTCTGATGTGATTATAATACTTTGTATAATACAGATTATATTTAATTAATATTAAAGGTTAATTTGGTATCTTTTCATAGTTCTACAATTATATATGATATATAACTAATTTTATATGTAGATATGCATGCTTATGAAAGAATGCTAACAAGAGAAGTATATAACAGTGAAGATGGTTAGAATACAGAGGTTTACTTTTGCTTTCTAGCTTTTTATTTGATTGGATTTTTATTATATTGATAAAGTATTTTATATTAAAGAAAATGAAGTTGTTTTAGGGGTGTGGGATTATGGATCATCACTCCTTTAGTCATACTTCTCTGCATCAGATATTCACAAAATATTTTACATTAAAGGTAACCAAAAGATTCATGAAAATAAAGCATAGCACTTCTCTGATAACTGTAAAGGAAAAGAAGTTGATAATTTAACATATACACACAAATATAGAAGAAAATAGATACACAAGAAAGCCTAATACATTACTACAATTATAAAATGCTGGTATAATATGGAGAAAAAGTTATTTTAAGACATATTCAATAGTATTTCTTAGAGCTGGGAAACTGTGCTTGGTAACCAAAAGTATCCACAAGTGCCATGATCAGAGTGTGAACAAAGTTCACAGCAAGGTGCCTTAATCTGACATTCCAGAATACCAACTGTCTTAGTACTTACAGACTGTTGTGACAAAATACCACAGACTGGGTAGCTTAAATTATTTCTCACAATTTAGGAATCCAGAAGTGTAAGATCAGGGTGCCAGCAGTGTCAGGAGAGAGATCTCTTCCAGGTCACAGACTTCATGTTGTACCCTCACATACAGATGGAATTCTCTGGTGTCTCTTTTATAAGAACACTAATCTATTCACAAGGTCTCTAGCCTAATGCTTTAATCTTTAAAAAGTGCCTACATACTAACATCATTACCATGTGATTTAGGATTTCAACATATGAATTTGAGGGAGCACAGTTATACTACAGCATGAGGGATTAAAGAGGAAATATTTACAAGTGTCAAGACAAAAAAACAAAACATGTATTGATCATCTAACCAGTAACACAAGAAGCTAGAAGGCAGTGAAGAATACGTTCAAAATTCTAACAGAAAGTTTGCTACCTTGAATTCTCCAGTCGAATATAATATTGATCAAGAAGGACTAATGATCAAGAAGAACTAATGTGGGGGCTGAGGGAAGATGACAGTGGCAGAGAAAACAATGGAGATACAGGATGTAGAAAGATCAAGAGAGGAGATTAACAATTTCTGGAGAAACTGATAGAAGTAGAATAGACCAAATAGAAGATCGAATCAGTCAGCAACCTTGAAGATGGTAATTCACAAAGAATCCAGGTGGAAGAAGAAAAAGAAATATGAAGGAAAAAATAAAAAGACACTTTGAGAATTATCTGACACCACTGGAAAGGCAATAGTATGGAATAATGATGAATTTCATTTGTAGCTGGAGGTTTCTTGCTATTTGATAGTCTTATCATATTCTTCAGCCTTTCTGAACTCAGTATTCTCATCTGCAAATGATGAATGATGAGATTTTTCTGAAGATAAGTGATGTGAAATATAAAAATTATCTGACCTGTTTTATATCTGGCAAATTGATTATCAACCTACATTCACTGTGCAGTACTTTCTTCAGTCTTCATGAATTGGATACATCAATCTCCTACCTTAACAATTCTTTATATTCCTGGGCCACAATATTCTTTAAGAACTTGTTCAAATGTTTTGTTACCTAAGTACTTTGAATGTTGGTGATTAGTGTTTGACACAACTATATCTCTTATGCTGTACCAGATAATATGTTTTGAAAATATTGTGGCTAATGAATATTGCATTAAGTAGGCTAAAAATTCTGTTGAAATCAGTAGGAGGCGGAACCCAAGTTGTACAGAATATATTAAGAAAAAAGAAAATAATATGACAGTTATATACAAGTTTAAAGAGTTAAGTAAAGAGATGAGGAAAATAGCATCACTTATCTCTATCAAACCATGTTTCTGTTTCTCACTCACCAAGAGGCAAGCAATTAGGAATATCATTTTGCCCCCCAGAGAGAAGATAATGAATCTGAAGTACTAATCTCAGAGATTTGACCTTTGAATATTAGATACTATCAGAGAAGAAGACTAACTAGTACAAGATTGACAATCACACAAAGTTCAAGATATTTCTCTTGCTTAGATAAGAAAAAATATCCCAAGACTGGTAAGATTCATTGAAATGTGTCTATAATTGACAAAGAAGAATGATCACAAAGATATAGAACCCTTGTCAATCAAGATAGACCAGTTATGCTGGAAGTATAACTTTCATCTCATAAAATTATAAACGTAAAAAAATAAAAGTACATGCTACTAAGAAAAGAATCATGCTACTTGGAAATAAATTTAAATTTTAAAATAGTTAAGGAATCCTAGGAGAGAGGATAATATTTAAAAATTTGCACATGTAGTCATATTGATCTTCATATATAGAAGCTAAAGAAATGTCTATGAATAGTTTTGAAATATGACCCTTCACCAAAATTTTCTTAAGCAATTACCTCCAGGTACTGAAGGCTGAATTTCAACAAGAATTTTTGAACAGGGCTGTTGTTGATGAAAATGGATTCTGATAGATTCATTTATCAAAGAGGTCAGTACACTGAAAGCAATCACCACACTGGTGAGAGTTAGCTGAGTGTTAAAACTAACACATTATAAATAATTTGCAATGTAAAACCTATAGCAATGTTTTCATAGTTTCATAAATTAATAGGATAGTGGAGGACTGAAAAGATAAAGCCATAAAAAGAACATAGAGGTAGACACATATATTGTAGCATTAATGGTACAAATTGACTTTAGTTCTAAGTTTTGGAAATCATGTTTAATTCAATAAAAGATAAACATCTGAGCAGAACCTGGTGTCAGTACTTTTCCTACAGTATTTTGAGTGCTTAGCACAATTCTTGGTAACATAATGGGCAGTTATAATACATACTTAAATATTGAGATAAATAAGAGGAAGCTACAAGATGTCAAAAGGCTGATTATTTCCCAGAAATAAAGAGTATGTTTACATTTTTTATATACAAAAGAACATGCTTAAAGCAAAACTCAAGAGTTAGAATAAAACAGTGTACAAAATTGTCTGCCTGATGTTTATCACTACCAATGTTTTTCTCTTTCCCATAGTTAAATCAGTAATATTCCAGGGAAATATAAGGTAAAACAAGAAGACAGAGAGGCATAAGTATTAAAGGCACAGACAGACCACAGTAATACTGAAGCTACTTATACCCAAACAAGTAAAAAGGCATTCCAATAGGTAAAGCAGAAATTCTGTACACATACTAGACACAACAGACAAACACATAATTGTAGTGATGTTTTAATTCACTTACTGTTATAAAGCAGATTGAAGACAGGAAATCAGAAATAAGTTATGGGATTTGATTCCATCTATATGTTGTTTTCTCTCAACATGTGTTTTTTTTCTTTGTGTCAGTTATGACTTAAGTTGCTTGAATGTTTTGTGCTTCAGTTGAGAAAGTTCTTGTACACAATGACTTAAGTCTTCACCAGTAACAGGAACAGTATCATTTTTGTGTGTTGCAGAAATCCCTAAAGACGGAAGTCTTACAAGTGATCTCAAAATCTAAAATGTATGGTCCTGAACATGCCCAACAAAATAATTTCAACATTGTTTAATCAACATTCTATTCCCCTCCCAGTTCAAGTCTTCCATTATGTTTGATTTTTAGAATAAGTTTACTCTATTATTTGGTTGTGATCTTGGACTGAAATCTTTCTTGGCTCTTTCTCCGGACAGAGTCCATCTAAAAGCATAAAAATACATCATTCTGTATCTTCCAAGATAACAAATTCATTTTCAAGATAATTAATGAGAGAACCAAAAAGCATTGATGTACTCGATGTCCCATTGTCTTAAATAGCATTGTTGTTTGTGATTAAAAAACCAAATACTGCATTTGATTTCAGTGAATTTGATCTGGTCTAAATATATTAGATTCAAACTTCTCATGTGTGAAAAAAAGCAACTAATGTACTGTAAATAAATGAATATAAACTAAGTTGTTGGAATTCATAATGAGAGATGAAATTAAAGACTTATTCTGCCTCTTAGCAGCGAAATGAGCTCTAGTCAATTGGATTATTTTTCAATAAAAGTTTTACAAAAGTCTAAATTAGAAAATACAAACCAAACTGAATTAGAAATCATGTGCAAAATATAAAAGCTGATTTATTTTGAGAAACTAAACTAACATCTGGTTGACTGGAAATAAGAGCATGAGAAATTGTAATTTTTAATTCCTTAATTCTCAAAAATTGAATGGTAATACGTTTATTTCAGTGAAAATTCGGTTCTATGCCAACTAGAAATTTTTAGTCCAATCATAACATAATAATTTTAGGTCTAATTCTTCATTTTCCACATAGACAATAACAACCAGGAGAAGATTCCTCTCCCAAGACCATTCAACCAGCACTAAGAATAAAACCCAGCTTCAGCTTTCAGTCCTTTCCTTTCTGAAGATCTAAGATCATCACCATTCTTACTACCAACTCATTTATCACAGGTGGTTGAATACATTTTAAAACTTCGTTTGAAATACAAGAACAATATTTTATCTGAAAATGCTGTGCAGACAACTCAAAAAGAAATGGAGACAAAATATTAGTGTTGGAGCTTCCAAAGACTGAAGATAGGGTCAGAACAGGGGAATAAAGATGTGATCTGGGGCGGCAGCAGCAGCGGAAGGTAATTATGGAGGGGCCAACTCAAGAGCACTCCTGTGAGGAACTAAGGAGACTACTTAGCCAGCTGCTGGATAAGCAACCAACACTATTCATTAACACCACTAGTATCATTACCACCTAAATGATTGTTACCTTTACATTTATACAGATCTTAGCACAAATAAAGATCACAGGTATGAAATGCTTCACATTTGTTCTGATTTCTTTAATTAAAATGATTATCCTTTATTTTCTTGTATTGTTTTGCTATTTTTAACTAGGAAATTGAGAGCTCTGGTAAAGTATTATCTCATCTATGAAATCTGTCTTAATTCTAAATTCCTGTGGAGAATTAATGACACCCTTTTAGTTCTATTTTATCACATTAAAAGATGAAAAAAAATACATTTCATAAAATTAAAATCCCCATTGATCCAACAATTCAGATTAAATGCTTGGTATCTATCCATTATCTACAGTCTAACCAATCATTTTCTTTTAACAGTGAGTTTATATTCATTCAACAAGATCAATACTACTATATAGCAATGTCTTAGGAGTCATTAAAGCCTCTTGCAAAATTTTCAGACTTTCCTTCTGGCATTTTGTAATTACCATACACAGGCACTACCTGCTCACAGTGCCTCCTCTATCAATATCTCCTAGTCTATCCACTACCCTGGAGAACAAACAGCACAGTGTATTAGTAATAATTTTCAATTCAGTCATTTAATTACATGATAATTTAATATTATTTTAATTGTTTGTGTTACACTATCTTGGCATTTAAATTTTTGCATTATTGCTAGCACTAAATGGGCTATATTTAAGGGTAGTTAATACTTATGTGTGGACTGTAGGGAACAGGAATAGCTAATCCTTGGAGGACTTTCACAAGGAAGAATGTTGGCTGTTTCAAGGCTGCAAATCTGTTGAGCCAAAAGTTCTCAAGTGCTTACATTCCATCTGGTTATCTTTAAGTTTTATTAAACAATTCACACCTGTGTTAAGATGGCTTTTAAATCAAAGCAAGAATTATCAAGGAAAATGTTTCAAGGAGTCTTATTTCCATGACTTTATGTTAGGTTCAGGTATCTAAATAAGGTTTAACCGGTATCAAATCAAAATACTTGGTTGCAGTTCAAACCACATTTAGAATTCACATGGATTTAGTCAAATGTAGTAACTATAGAAGTTAATTATTTAGGCATCTCCAATCTTCTACCTTAGTTGGTAGTTCAGCCATCCAGCATGAGTTGAGAAAGTTATTTTCCATTAAATAATCCAGACATACTTTGGAGTAGAGATATAGCATGACTGAAATATCAAAGGAGTACAGACTACTGTGATAGTATATTTGTATGATTGATGTGTCATTATCAGTTACTATTTCTAAGAGAATTTGAGGCATGTCCTTTTAATCTGGGAAATAAATTAGCTAGAACAAAGTCAGCCAAAACAACTTTTCCCCAGAATTCTAATAGGAGCTCTTATCCCAACAAATTTCAGTCATTCCTCCCTCCACAATCCACAATAGACTCAGCAAAATGCAAGCACTCTGCATCCTTCTCTCCATTCTGCTTGGTACATCTTCTTTCTGAGTGATCTTCCCACCTCTCAGTATCCTTTTTGTCCCTCACTTTACTCGTATTCTCCAGAAAAACAGTTGACTGTAAGTGCACTCCGGTTGTATCAGAGTATCCACTCCTCTCTTTTCCCATCATGGGAAGCCCACTGATGTTAAGCTTCCCTATGTGACTTTCTTTGGCCAATGGAATGGTAATAGTCAGATACAACAGAACAGGAGCTCAACATACACTTTTGTAGTTGGACTTTCATTCTTTTGAGCCATAAGAACATGGCTGAGCTAGCCCTGTGGTCCCAGTGGGAAGATAATAGCAAATAACATTAAAATGCCTTGGATAAGTTGACTGAAACAAGCCCAGTTTAGATTTGCTAACTTCATCTACCACAGACATATAAATCAAATAAATGCTTACTAATCTGTACTCTGAGAGTTTTAAGTACTTTGCTCTGTAACAATACTTAATTAGTACACCTATCACAAATTCTTTACCATCTGGAGTGGTACCTGTTCCTCCCCTCAAAGCACTGATCAGGTGCATCAGGGAAAGAAGGTGCATTTTGAGCTCCTCCTGAATTCCTATGTCAATTCTATAAATAATTGATTTTTCCCATCCTCTTACAAGAGCTCTTTTTCCCCCAACTCTCATGTTTTGTATTATGTCCCTTTTCCTTATACACAATTTACTGCTGCCATTTATGGACCAGCTCGTTCTCCATGTCTCATCACAGAATCTGGCACGTTTCAGTTTTTCTACCTCAACTCCCTACCATTGTCCTAGGTAACTTTGGCATTAAAATGGATAATCCAGCAAAGCTTTTGACTTTAAAATATTAAAATTATCATCTTAATGCCTAAAACAAAAAGACACAAAATGAATGTGTGAAGTTTGTAGAAAAACATGCTACACATGGTCAAGCTATTTTTTCTTAAATATCAAATTTGCTGCAGAATATTTAGAATTGTTGTTTCTAAGCTCTCCTGGGCACATCACTACCATTAACAATGAAGTTTTCATGGAGTGATCTTTTCCAACTGTCAGAGTTAATTTGGGGGGTATCCTGCTTATTCATAAATTGGTATTTATCTTTACTACCAGACCAGACTGGCTTCAAAGTCTTCCTGCTCTACATATTCAGTACCTCGCCAATTCATATCTAACTTATCTTCTGAGACTACCACAATGCTTAAAACCAAGCAGACATTTAAATTTTAAGTAAATGAGAGAACAAATCCTGTAGCAAACTTAAAACTGGAATGAGATATCCGAAGACTAACTCTGACTTTTTAATAGTGCTAACAGTCAGGATTCCTTTGGTTACAAATCATAGCAATTACCTTCAAACTAGTTTAGGGGAAGAGATAAATCTACTATGAGACTCAAGTAACCATAGAAAGGGAGGAAGTTCTTATTTAGGGGCTCAAGTGTCACCAACTCTCTCTACTCTTTCCTTATTTTTCACTTCTCCCTCTGTGTTGGTTTCATTTTCTCAGACTGGCTCACTCCATATTTGCTCAGCAAAACAACACTGTCATCTCCTACCCCTTTCTTTTGAATCTGATTCAGTCATCTTGCATCATGTCTTCATCCCAAAATCAATCATGTTTATTGGTCCTAAATATGTCTAATTGCTTTTTGTCTATTAATTCCCAGTCATTTAATTTCCCACTGAACAAATAAATAAATGAAAACTGAGAGATTAAAGATGTATGTTCAAATTCAAACTGTTAGGGGAGGTACCATGTTCCCCACTCCCAATTACATGCAGCCACCTAGGGTTAGCACTGTGAACTAAGGGCAGAGCTGAGTGGCCAAGTATAGTTATGGAACACAAAAGGTAGGTGGGCTCAAAACAATACCTTCAGTTTCTGTGGCCCAACATTCACCTAGTACTGCTGGGAAGGAGACATGTGAAGCAGAGATATGTAGAGACACTGGAATGAGAGACATGTGGGGAGGTTGACAATAGCAGCTGTTACCTTGTTTTGTATTTTTCATCACTTCTTTTGTCCCAGACTTACCTAGTCCCTTTTGCCCCCTTCCTGTGGTTCCCCACTAGAAGGTGTCTTGGATTTGTGGCAGGCTTTTTGGGCCTCAGTGGCCCAGCTTCAGGCTGATTCTATTTGGTTGGGCATTTATACATGAAGGGATGGGTAATTTGGGCTAATTTATTGGGGGTGGGGGGGAAGTCCTCTCTTCTTTCCCCCCATACACAACTAGCCGAATTACGTTCGCTCACACTGAGTCTGCTTTGCCTTACACAGTGGATGGCAATGTTCCATCTTGGAGTGTGCAAGTTTGGGGATCTCTGAGTATCCCTTGGTCATCTCCTAACAAAAATTACCTCTTTTCCTTCATTATTTCTTTCTTCTTATTTCATAATATATTAATAATACCATCATTTTAATAGTCTCCTGGACATATGGACTTGAAATCTAGCCCCTTGCCCTACATTTAATCAGGTGCAGACATTAACTTTTGTTTCCACCAGGCTTTCTGCATCTCTTTCCTCATTTTTCTTCATTCCTGTCTCCCTAATTCAGTTGTCTAGATTAATGAATAATAGCCTTCTAATTGAACATCATCTTCCCATTCTTTAATCTAGACTTCACACTGCTGTCAAAATAACACTTCACAATAAAAATTGAACATCAAGTCTTTTACTTTTCCAGGGGATCTCAGTGGTTCCCAGTGGCTACTAAATATAATATAATCTCATCATCTTGACATTTAACATCCACAACGTGCCAGTCTTAGAGACTTACTCTCCTCCACACATACATAACATTTTTCATCCAGTTTCCTCAATTGTAATTGCTCTTCTCTCTCCCCAAATCAGACTTCTTTCTACTTGTGAAAATTGTGCCCATCCTTTTATGTTTATATCAAAAGCCCTATTATTTGTGAAATTTTGTCCACTTCCAGAAATTGATGAATTTTCCTTCCTGTTGATTCTTATATTTTTTCATTCACATTTATTTTTACTTCACCTAATGGCACTTGGCTTATAGTCATGTATATGATTTAGTCATTTTCACATCTGTTTTTTCTCTTTAACTGATTAAGGAGGCTACCTGAAAGCAAAATATGGGTCATACTTATCTTTGTAAATCCTTCTGTAATTAGATTGGATCATTCATAAAATATTTCTGCTAGTGATATCTCTGAATAAAGTAAAGGACTTCAAGCATTCCTTCCAGGTTTGCACAGCAGAAGATTATATGTTTCATATGACTGACTATTCACAACTTTCATGAAATCGTATAATATCACCAATAATGGTAATAGCCCTGTATGTTAAATATAGGGAAGTCCTGCCAAACTCTAGGTAGACTTTCTACCTGCTGCATTATTAATCTTAAACTCATCCCTCCAAGAAGCTCTTTCTGCATTTGGGCAAGACTGAAGTCACTAAAAAGGCAGAAGAAACACTAACTCACTCCCACCATCTGCACCTAATTTCAGAATTCAGAGGTTTATCTAGGTCATAAAGTGGGCCATATTTTCCAGGCACATAAGACTGTCTTCTGAACCAGTTAAAATATTAAAATTGTCCTTTACTGACTCCTGATCTCTCTGTTCCCTGACACTTTTCCTGTCTTTAAGCAGTTGACATTACGGGGGTATAGCAAGGTAGGCATTCTAATGTACTGCAAGTAGGAAAGTAAACTAACATGAAATAGAATCTTTCTAGAAAACACTTTGCACATGAATCAAGAAATTCTAAAATAAATATACTGTTCGACCTAGTAACTTGCCTTCTAAGAATCACTCCTAATAGGTGTGTGGATGAAGACTCAAGGTCTCTCCCTAAGAGATAAAGGAGAAGATAAAGATATCTGCAGAATGTGCAGTTCTAGAATATACAAAGAAAAGACATGCTAAGGAGAGAGTAGGATAGAGGACGTCAGATAATGTGATATAGGGGAAGTTAATGGAGAGAAAATTGTAAGAAATTATGGTGGTCAAATGTTAAATACTGCAGTAAGATTAAAAAAAGATGAAGACTCAATTCAGAATGTTAAGTTTAGTTATTGATAAAACAATAACTAACAAATCTAGTTGTAAGAAGATGGTCAGTTTTGAGGGTTACTTCATCGAGGGCAATTTCTTAAGAGGCTCTAGTGTAAGTTAGTGAGTAGTCAAGAGGATTGGGTATTAAGCATAAATCACACTTTTGGGTGCTTATGTGAAGAATTTGACCAATAAACACTTAGAGATAACCTACTGGGGCCAGGGGGAGATCAGTGAAGAAACAAAAGCGGATGAAATCTTGTTCTTTCTTTAAATTCCTGGAGGAGTTTAGAGTTTCCAGATTATCTTGGGGCCTGACCTTGGAGGTTATTTAGTGACCTCCTTTGCATGAGTTTCTAAGGGCCTCCATTTTCTTCCCAATGTGGAATTCACTTATGATTCTTTAAGTTATTCTCTAGAATTCTAACACTTTGCTGTTGACATTTGCAGTTCTTTTACTAACCGCAATTATTTGTGCAAAGCAAATAGAAAAGTCCTGTGCTTTGGACATCTTAGATTGCTCAGGCACCTTAAATTAAGCAAAGACTATCAACTTATAGTTTTTCCTTCTTTAAAAAAATTGAGTCAATTAATCTCTCTCACCTGAATTATTTATACTGTGGTGAAAGTGATTTTAATGACCCTGCCAATTCATATGAGGTGATGTGACAGAGTTTGGCATGAGGTTTATTTGTTTTTCTAAGAGACAGCAATGATTTCACAGAAGGGCAGTCATACTCTCTCCCCAGGACTCTTCTGATCAATGCTTTGCATTTAAGAGCTGATAGGGTGATCACTAGAGCTGGGTCAATAAGTCAAAGGCCACTCATCTACTGCAAACATATACTCATGTAACGATTAATTCCTTCAGGAGACCCTGTGGATGTTCAGAGTGTTAAAACCAAAACATTGTTTCAACTCACATGTAAGAGAAATGGGGGCAGACATTACAGCTCCTCTGATGAAAGCAGCTTTTGATGAAAGGGATAATGGAGGGTGTTTATCCCAGGAAAGTAAAAGTCATGGGAGATTAAAAACAAGCTCCCTGGTTTCCCAAGGTTTATATTCTAAGGTCGGGTGAGGCTAATTCTGATCGGTTGACAGCAATCGAGAGAAAGAATGATTCAGTATACTTCAGAAGCTATGAACCATGTTTTTTTCTGTTTCACTGTTGCTTTTTAATGCTGCTGGGAGTAATTTCCTTTCTTATCTCAGCTACTCTGAGATTTGTGGGTTTTTTTTTTTGGTTTTTTTTTTGTTTGTTTTTTTGAGACCAATTTGCACTCTTTGTATTCCTTCTATACTTTTATTGTGAGAAAACAGTAATGGGTTTATATAAAGGTTGATGGATTTACTTAATTGCTGATTATGCTATTCCCTTATTTTTCATCCGCAGAGCTTGGCAAGCAGACAGATACTGTTATAGGGTTATTCCTTTGCCATTCAAGGTCTATTGTTACCATCATTCAAAAAGCAATACTTTAAAAGTAGAGTTCTGGGTCTTTCTGATTACTGTTTCAAAAGTAGCGTTTGAACATGTCTTTTTTTTTTTCACTTTCTTTTGTTCTTTCCTTCCTTCCTTACACAAATGTTTACTGAACACCCAGAGTACTAACTAAAGACTGGGAATAGAGTGATATCAAGAAAACTTTGTTAGCTCTGGGTTACTTAGTCTCCTGGGAAGGAAGTCCTCACATTTGTGATTTCCTGGTCATAGTTGAGTGTTCCAAAAGGATGAGTACTACAGAGGGTACTAAACAGGCCTGTGGGTGAATGAAAGCCTTCATTAAAGAAATGACATTGAATCTAAGATGTCAAAGATAATGTGCCATACTGATCTATGATTTGTGTTACTGTTCCCATTACTGCTTTATTAAAATCTCTGAGTACCTCTATCTCTCCATTTTGAAATTGGAAGTCTTTGCCCTTGACCATCTCATAAGCTTGTTAAAATGCTTTGGGAGTAAGGGAGCATTCAGGGGTCCTGGAAGGATATCACTGACAATGTTGGGGTTTGTTTGCTTGTTTGTTTATTTGTTTTAAAAAGCAGCAGCAGTAGCAATGGTCACAAAACCATATATATTTACTTTACCAAGTGTCTGGAAAATTGCTTATAACATGATTCCATTGATTCATAAATTCAAGGAATTTCATTAAAATGATATTAGAAAACTCACAGTGGACTGAACATAGAAATAATTAACCAACAAGAGAATAAACTCAGGGAAACATCAGTTAATTTACCTTTTAGAAAAAAATAATGACAAATGCTATACTAAAGAAGTTACTTATAGAAACTGGCTCTGAATTTTCAGGGAAACGATTCTAGAAAATCAATGGTGGCAAGTGCATTTGAGCCCTGGTGAAAGGATGGAAAACAATTCCAGAGTATCCACAGAACTTCTAATGCAGAGCATCAGAGGGGCGCAAGGGCTGTGGCTTATCACCTGGTTGCTCTTCTGAGGACAAACACCTATTTATATTAAGAGGCTTACTTCTCCCTGTTGAAAGTTAGAGGAAAGATTTTACTCTCCCCTTTTTTCTTAGAGAGTTGACCTTAGAAAATTTGCAAACATTATCTATCATAGACAGGCAAACAGACAGACAGACAGATAGATCCTTTTGAAAACTAGACAGATGTCTTGTCATCTCTGTGACCCAAGAATGTCTTCCTCCATCCTCTTCCTCAAAAAGATGGCAGCCACATCTTTGAAATGCAAATAGAAAGAGACATAAGGTCTCCATCTCCCATTTTCTGTGGCAGGGTAGGAAGGCTAGGAAAGTTAAGTGAGTAACTTACTCTAATTTATAAAACTGTCTCCTATCATAAAGTTAGGTATTTTTTGCTCAATTGTTAAAACTAATTAGCTAAGACAGATAATCACCCCAACTACCATGGTCATGTTGGGATGAACTGTGTGTGACAAATGGTCCTATCAAGTCTTCTTACTTAAGAAATAGTTAATATTTATCTTGTAAACATAATGTATGTAGTGTATGTACCTCCCTGGCTATATAAAAGATGGAATTTCTCTGTCTTCGCAGTCTCTTAGATTGCCCGTGATATGCACCACAATCTGTTTCTTATGTATATTTAATAATAAAAGTGTTTTCTTTCACCTTTGTCTTTGTAGAGAGGATTTTTGGTTTTTATACATACACATACATACACACACACACTCCTACATGTATGTGTGTGTGTGTGTGTGTGTATATATATATATATATATATATATATAATTAATGAAGTTCCATTATTTTACCTCCTTGTTAATATTTTGACAACATAGGACGTCTCCTCTCAGGTGTGGTCAATGTAGTTCTCCCACAACCAAAGCACTCATAGGCCCTTGTGCACTTCACTCCTTCCACCAGTTCTAATCCCTTCCCTTCCCCTCTTTAGATGCCTAAGATTTGATTTTAATTGTATTTTCCCCAAGATGCTATGAACAATTCAGCCATTTCACTAAGCTCTCTGCTTCCACCGCTAGTCCATTCTCCATACCACAGTCAAGAGTGAACTTTCTACAAGATAGATTTCACATTCCC
This sequence comes from Scalopus aquaticus, assembly GCA_004024925.1. Classification (NCBI taxonomy): domain Eukaryota; kingdom Metazoa; phylum Chordata; class Mammalia; order Eulipotyphla; family Talpidae; genus Scalopus; species Scalopus aquaticus. Next base: position 20,232 of record PVIJ01003545.1, read on the forward strand.
TCCTAAAACCAATTTCAAGATTCCCCACCAGGGAATCTGCTCTTAAGAAACTGGTCTAAATAAGAACTGACATGCGCCCAGTACTACATATAGAAAGATCTTCTATGTATCATCTCATTTAAATCTCCTAAGACCCTGTGAAGTAAGAATTATTATTATTCCAGTTTTACAATAATCCAATAGAATAAAAGACTTGACCAAAGTCCTACAGATGACATGAGATGCAGCCAGGATTAAAAACCAGGCAGTCCACTTACAGAATATCCCCACAACTAACCTCTATACTGAACTGGGTCAACAAATCTAGAGTTCATTTAACCTTTTCTCTTTTCTCACGGAGTACATGCCTCTCTGAGTTTAAGCATTTACCACACAAAACAGAATTTGGAAAATATTCTGATACACACAAGAAAGTAGATTCTATCTCTCAGGTAATGCAAGGAAAGTATAATATTTTAGGAAATGCATTATAAAAAACAAAGAACTATTCAGGAGATCTGCTATGCTCTCAATAAAATTCAAAGCAAGAGTATTTTAAAATGTACCTGTGCAAAGAACAAATAAAAATTGATGTTTTTATTTAAAAAAATAATGAGGGTGAAATCTATCCTACTACTATGTAAAATGTAGATAAAGCTACAGTAATTAACTGTGAACCAGTGAACGAAAACAAAGATACATGGGATAACACAGAGTCTTACATAACTTACATAAATTGAGGGTGCAATGGGGTAACTTTAAATTTGTGTGAAAGGGATAAACTATCCTAGGCCAGAATCACTTACCAAGAGAGCCCTCATCTTGTGCACTAACTATAACAGGCATTTTTCAAAGTCCTGGGACATGGTACAAAATGATGGATGAAGATCAGAGCATTCTAAGAAGCAATTCTCAGTCCATTCCCAAATTATAGCTCTGAACACCCAATTTCTTTTTTCATAATTGATTTTCCTACAAAAGTGGCATTTTAATACAGGTTTTCAAAATGAAAAAGTTATGTAAGATTAGTAAGAGCAATTGGAAAATGCAGCATTAGCAGGAAAACTTGTCCAAGCCTTTCTGTATCTCTTCACTTTTAGGAACATTTTAAAGCAAAGCATAAAGCAGGTGTATTTAATGAAAACTGAGATATGCTCTGAAGAAAAGAAAAAATCTAAAATATAGAATAACTGACTACATTTGAAGAACACATCAATGACTTTAAAGTTGAAATTTGTTTCACTTCCATCCTATGGCCCAGAGGCTCCCCAAATTTGTCAGTTCCTGACATCCTAGTATCAGGAATTTTTTTATAGTATCCCTCACCAAAAATGTCCATTTATTAAATACTTTCAATCTACTTAATAACCATCGATATCCTGAAAAATTTGTAGCAATCTATAAAAAACATACATAGATTTAAAGAAAAATTATTTTAATTTCAGCCTTAAATAATCATAGCAATTTATTGAGAGGATGTGTGTGCCTCTTATTCATCACATTTTCAAACTGGACTCTATCATCCTCCCGCTCTTTTCCTTGCAGGTTGATCTTTATGAGGTGCTTGCTTCTTTCAACAAATGTATTGGTTGAGAGTGTCTGGCAAAAAATAATGTGCTCAATAAATATTTACTAAATGAATCAACAGAAGCACTACTTTGAAGAGACCTGGGTTTCCAGACTAGCTTTGTTATAAACTGACTATATGACCTTAGACTTAACCCCAGTGAGTCTCAATTTTTAGAATGAATAAAAATGAATGGCTCTCTGGATTATATTAGTGACTAAATGAGCAATTAAATATTCCAAAGTAATTTTTTTAATCTGGGAACAGTAAGTAACTATAGTTAAAATGTGAATGGGCAATAGAGGACTAGAAATAGATTTGAGGGTTTTCCTAGGTCTGTTCAAAATGAGAATGCAGAGGTGTGGTGAATGGAGCATGGAAAAACCTAGTTCAAATGAGACTTCTGCCTCCCAGAAAATTTTCTGTTACTGAAATTCTCTGGTAAGTGAGTGGAAAATAACAATACTTGTCAGAAGACTGACAGAAGGAAAAGTAGAAGGAAGAGTCTCCTTCCCGTCCATGTGGAGAAGAGGCTGGACATTCTTGCTTGGTAGAATCCTGGAACCTAAAAGAAAATTTCTCATCACCATAAATTATAGCGTGGGCGGCAAATTGCTAATGTTAATACCCCAAGGGGTTTGAGACAGCCTATCTAGAACTTGACTACTTTATTAATCTTAGTTTACTTCAAAACCAGAAGCCACTCTAAGGATTTTACACAGAGAAATAATATAATACCAAGTATCAGATACGCACAAAACAGAGGGGCTAATGGAAGCAAGAATGTAAAGGTCTGAAGGTACAAGGACTGTGGACACCCCAAAACTAGTGTCAAAACCCCACAGCTGCTATCTGCTGAAACCCTGGGCCTGCTTCCCACTGCTGAAGAAGTGATGACTTTTCCCCTTCCACCTTGCAAACATCACCTCTCATTGATTAGAACATAAACTTGAACCCTGCTGGCTAGGAAGTAGAGAAAAAGTATTGTAGTTTTCAGGCTTCTGCTTCCACAATACTGAAGAGGATGTAGAAGGGAGCAGGAATGCTAATGAGAAGCCAATGCCAAAGACTAACAGAGCAACACGGAAGGACACAAGGAGATAACAAAGACAAGAGTGTCAGGTAAAGAAACCCAAGGGCAGCTCAGGGGCGAAGGACCCTTTTAAGACTACTCTCCAAAAATTTTCTGACTGAGCCACAGGCCCATCTTCCCTCTAGGAAAAACTTGAGGGGGAGGGAAGGTCTTCAGAGAGATGCACAGCACAGATAGGTGATGGGCTTCCCAGGTACTGTGTAAAAGTCATTTTCCTTGGTCAACCTTCCAGCACACCCCGGTGTTAACATGAATCTCCCTGAGGCCCTAACCCCAAGGTCAAAGTACCCTGGAACTGGAATTAAAATTTATCCCACTTTGAGCATGTATCAAACATGCTCCTTTCTGCAGGTCCCTAGACTAGCTATAGTATATGGAAGAAGAAGGGGAAAAAAAAAAAACTTCAAATTTCCTCCATTTTATGCATATCCATAGATATTCTGACATGGCAAAATTTCATTAAAACCTTAGTTAAATTCCATTTGATAGGCTTGAAATGCCTCAACTATCGCCATATATTTTAAAGTTCTTTTCCTCTTTTTCAAGGAAACAATAAATTATGACAGTGAGCTTTTATTCTCAAGAAAATCACACCAAGATTTGTATACACCTGTTCTCAGAAAGATAAATTTTCCATTGTTGTAGCAAATGGAAATATGTTTGCAAAGTTCCTCTGAGAATCTCAGTTCAAAAATCCTGCCAGCTTATTTTCTAATGTTTGACTCAAAAAAATGGAGCTTCTTTTTGAACTCAACTTATTTCTGTCCTCGGGGATAATAAAAAGAGCCAGAAACAGTTTACTTAGAATTAGCCTTATGGTTAGACAGGTTTGTTCATGGGTGTTCCTGCACAAATGTGGGGAGGAAAAACCTCCTAACAGTTTTGGAAGAATTCACCTCACATGCAGTGGAAACTAATATGATTATATCTAAGTGTTGTGTGTAACACTATTTTGAATAGAAAATTAAACGATAGTAGAATAATTCTTGTTGAGTGGCTTCTAGACCTTCTGATGTCCTGAAATGTCTGCCCCATTGTTTATCTCAAAAGAACCAAAATGAGGCCTAGTTAATTCAAGGGACTTATCAGTGACTTTAGCAAACTCCTAATGTGTCTGCTAGTGGTATAGATGCCCTATATCCCACTCTCCCCTGAGAATGGGTGTCTTAATAAGTTCCTGTTAGTGGGACAGAAAATAGGCTAAATTGCACCAGAAAATGGTAAAGCACAGGTATTCAAAGATTAGAGTCATCTAATAGACTACAGTTATTCCAGCTCTGCTCTTTGTAATGATCTGAGAGTGTAGGTAGCACAGGTATCCTTTATCAGCAAGAGTTAACATCCATTTCCAGACACTGCTATGCATTTATAATCCTTTAAAGAAGCTTATGCTGCAAGTATTATTATCGTCATCTCACAACTGAGAAAACTGAAACACAGAGCAATTAAATGCTCTGCCCTCGAAGGTACTCAGTGATGATTGGCAATAACACCCAGGTGATCTTACTCCAGAGGCCACACTTGGAACTCTCTGGACATCTGTCCCAAACTGTCAAGTCAGAATGTGCCTACCCACATGCTAGCAGTGAGTACTCAACAATCATTTACCAAATAGAATTTCCCAACTCTTATCCAAGGTAGTTGGTAAGAACTGGTGGGAGGTCACGATGACATGGACTTCAAAAGACTTCTGATCAAAATCCATTAGTGCTGAAAGATTCAAGGCCAGGGACCATAGATATTCATTACCCATATCAGTCTTTTTTAGATTATACCCATAAATTGTCCTTGGATTATTTCATCACAAGATCAGAGCATGTTATAGCAGCGGAGCCAGTGATTTTGCCAGGCACTACATTTCCTATGCAGTTTTCTTTGGGTCAATCTACCCTTTGCAAAAGCCAGTAGAGCCAGGAAATACTAAAATATCCAGCTACCCAGCTAGACCAAAGGTGATGCCATGGATATCACATGTCCCAGTTTGTCTAGGACACATTCTTGGCTTGCTTGTGCTGTCCCAATGCGGTCATCAATTATACCCACTTTCACTTCCAAGTTTTCCAGTGTTTACTGTGAATAATGTTATGGTCAAGGGACACTGTCCATCTCTTCACACACATAGGCAGGCAGGAACCTCAAGTTCCTGGCTTCTCCGATAAGGAAGGGAGGGTTGGGGTGCTAGCTGCATGCTCAAGAAATTCAGGAGTCAACAGTCCTTTGGAAACTCCAACAAAAGCAGAAAACCCTGGCAACTTCAAGGAGATTGGGGATTATATGCCCATTTCCCTTCTAAATTTCTTTCAGGAAGTTTCAGGCTAAGCATAAACCTTTCCAAAGCAAAGCTATTATTTTTAAAGCTTGCTCCCAGATCTATTATTTTCAAAACCAACACACATATTGGTTCCTCTCTTCTTCAAGAATTTTCCACTACCACAACAGGAAAGACCAGATTATATATTCACATTAAAAGTAGGCCACCTGAAGAAATTAGGAAAGGTTTGCTGGACAGGAACAAATACTAATAGCATCTGAGCCATGAATTCAACTTATTGGTCACAAGTTCTGTGACCAATCACAGGTAGGTAGGAGGGGAAGGAGAACCAGAGACACCACATGCCAAAGCACCCATTGTTATTGGACAGCCATTTTCACTTTCAACAATCATTTCTCTCTGGAAATGTTTGGAAATATTTTGAGGAGTATCTCCGACTATGCCTTATTGATGTCTTTGAAAAAAAACTTGCAGTTTAAGCTGTTTATTAACTTATTAGTTTTGCGAGATAGTAGTAAAATACTATACTGGTTAAGCAAAAGAGGAATAAAGAACTGGCCAGTTCAAGAAAGATCTGATTGCTAGGGGAAAACAGAAGAGACCAAATCTAAGCATTGCCTGCTTCAAAGTTCTGATGTACTGATTCTGTACAGACACAATCTCAGCTCACTACTTCCTTTACTTTTCTGGCATAATTATCTGCTCGATGTAACTCCTCCACCAGCCTCCTCCTCATCTCCTAGCAAATCACACAAGGCAACTGAACCTGGAAGTGACACCCCCCACACAGACACACACACACACACACACACACACACACACACACACACACACACACACACACACAGAATCTGTATCCTGTTCTAGCATCAGCTTGGAGGAGGCACTGAGCATCCATGTGGATGTCCAATTTAAGTAACTGGTCTGCTCATCCAGACACTCAAAATGTGCAGTGACAAAACGTACATCAAAAAGCTTTTCAGTTTGTGATTTTGCCAGTGACTGGACGTGTTCAACTCTAAAGAATACATTAAAATTGTACTTGCTTCAATCTCCATAACCCTCACATCTGAGACTAAGGCAGCCAACAGCAAGCGACTCCCGGATCCCAGGAACATGTGTCATGTCAGTGAGGCACCTGAGAATTTACACACCCTGTATACACCTCCCAGTGCTGAGTCTGCCACTCTTAGAGCTTCGTTTACCTCTGCTTGTCTCAACTCACCTCCACTCTGCTGTCTGTTAAACTTCCTGCAAAGCCTCCCCACAGAAGTCTGAACCCTGGATCATCACAGTATGGGATGCTTTGTGGGAGAAATTCAGGAACTTGACTTGGAAAAGAAAATCTCTGATAAACTTGAGTTGGTACCTAGCACTTCCATTATCTGTCAGAGCCTAAAAGGAAAGGTCTCTCCTCTCATCTTCAGATTGAATTTTAAGTCTTCTTGACCCACCAGAAATCTTTCTCTATGTCCTCTTTGAAGAGCTTCATGGGTTTTTCCTAGGATTTAACACTGAGCAGATATTCTCCAACACTTGTTCAAATTACGTTGTCTCTAGAGCAACTGGGAATAAATGTTTTTTGTTAGCACTCTCCCTCAACTTCCTCAACAACTCAAATATGAAGGACAAAAGGCACGTGCAACACATGACTGGTGGTTCCTCCCTTCTAGAAGAACTCTATCAGTCTATATCTTCTAAGTTTCATGTGAGAAACTCCATTAAATTCCAGTCATTCTTGTTTAGCATCCTCACCTCTTCAGATTTCTAAGGATGTGTGAAGGAATTAAATACTCCCATATATTGATGTACTTCTTCTTCATTTCAAAACAGCTTCCTCCAGCTCTTTCTCTTCACATTGGCTCTGCCAGGTTACAGACTTTAAAACAAATCTGTACCTTAACTCTTATTGGACCCAAGCCCTAGGACTCAGTTTTTATCCCCCTGTTGTGCCAGGGATCACCATCTTTCAAAAAAAAAAAAAGTGTAAATATTTTACTCCCGTATTAACAAGGAACTATTTATGAATCGTAATGGATTTCTTTTTTTATAGTTATTACTTATATTTTTCCTTATTTTTTTAATTAATTTATTTATGGCCTTTACACTATTGTGTATTCCCCATAGGTTACCCACCACCAATTCACCCGTGAATCGTCACCACAGTCTCTTGTGCTCCTTTTGTCCCCATTTTGGGCTCTTGCCCTCCCTCTCCTCTCAGAATGTCTCTTATTTATGGCTGCCTGCTAGTTTTTGTTTTGTTTTTGTTTTGTTGTTGTTGTTTCTTCCCCAATCTCTTATTTGGTTCCACTATATTCCTCCTATAAGTGAAACCTTTCAGAGCTTCCACATGACCCAGCAATTCTACTCCTAGGAATCTACCCAAAAGACACAAAAACACTAATCCAAAGGACACATGCACACCTATGTTTACTGCAGCACTATTTACAATAGTTAAGATTTGGAAACAACCCAAATGCCCAAGATAATGGATTTCTTATATGGACACACGATTAATGGCTAAAGGAAAGATTCAGGAATATAATATTTGAGCTAGAACTTCAGGAAAAAGCAATTTTCCATTATATTATAGGAAATAATTTTTGGCTAGCATTTGTTTAAAATAATAAAAAGAGAAGGGGAAAGTGCTATACACTTTGCTTTAGTTTTTATGAGTTTACAAGTATATATCACTCCTGAAAATAAAGTATATTGGCTCTGGATATAGAATATATTACTCTAAAATGTTTTAGCCATGAGCGACAGCTGTAATTGTTTTTGCTTGTATTCAGACTATGAAGAAGAGGTTTCTATTACAAGTATTCATTCTATAAAACTAAATAATTTAGGAAACCCAAATATTCAAAATTCTGTCAAAACTTTGTCTACCTTCCACCCTGTGCCTGTTAACTATGAGATTGCTGAACTGAAAACCAAGGGAGGAAAATCCAATCATCTTATATTACTGCAACTTGAGGAGCATTAGCCTTAGACTTTTTGAACGGAAAATGATCTTCCAGATTCTTCTAGTTCAAATACAGCCAGTAGCAATCATTCTATGTTTTCACTATGTGGAAGAAAGATGTACAGAAAAAAATTAAAGGAAGTAAGTAATTTACTCACAAAGGCAGTTTGCAAAGGAGTCAGATTTTTAAAAAGTCAGCTCATTAAATAAAAATGTCACATGTATTCTTTAAAAATCTGCAAAAGTGCCAGGTTGTTAAATTTATAATTTGTTCATGGTAGAAAATAAAGCAACATTCTCAATGATTATCATACCCCCCAAAATTCTGATAAAGTCTGAGGTATCAACATTATAAAAATTAAAGATGTCTTTGTGAGGATGTCAATAATTTATGAAAACATAAGATTTCTTTTATTTTGAGACTAGAACTAAGCCTCGTGACACTAGGTTTTTTCTGTTTGTCTTAGGATAAGAAGTTTCATCACTTTGTTTATGCTTATTTGTTTGTTTTCCTAATTATGGGATATGCTGTGAATCTTTACCTATAATGAAGTCAACAGGTGTATTTCACTTTCATGCTCACATGTATTGATAGAGGCCGTGGAAGCGTTATAGGGCACAGTGAGGGGTACCCTGTGAGCCCCAAACCTGCCTGCTCCATATAGGTTCTGCCATCCACTGCATAAAGACAAAACATATTCTAGTGCACAAGACCTACAATGGAAAGAAACTTTAATACAATTAGTGTGCAATAAAGAGGAACACAATAGATAAAATAGTTTTCACACAAAACAGCCAAAGTTACCCATCCTCTCATGAGTGGGTAAATGCCCTGCCAAACAGAGTTGGCCCAAAGCAAGAACCACTGAACTCCAGAAGCTTGCCAGAACACCAAGGCACCTGTTGGTGGGGACCTATAAGAAAGGGGCAGAAGGGGCCAGACTAGTCTGGAAGAAAAAGAGCAAAACCAAAATCGAGATAAAATCAAACCTCCCCACAGGTCTTTCACCCATGTCTGTTTCAAGTATCTCCTTCCATGTTCCCCAAATTCCTGGTACAAATCCAAAGCCAAGCAGCAAGGGCAGCTTCTTCACATGTCTCTCTGCTCCATGTGCCTCCTCCAGGTCTCCCTCTGGTTCATCTTCCTTCCTTCCCCCTGTCTTCACTAGCTTCTCCTCCCTGCTCAGCTCCCCCCATTCCTTGGGTTGGAATCTGGAACCTTTCTCTGGGGATTAGCCTGTTACAGAAGCATGAAGGATTCCAAGAAGCCTTATCTGGGCTCAGTATAAGATGTCGTATTTGAACAATATTTTCTGCCATGAGCAATGAAACCGTGAGTGGAATCATTTCTGGCAGTTATCTTTTTTTTTTTTAACTTTTTTAAACTCTGCACAATGTGAATGCCCTTCTTTTAGATATAAGTAAACTATGACAAGAGAGAGTTAACCTGGTTAAAAAAAAAAATCACACAAACAGAACATACCTCTGACTTGAAACCACGTGTTGACTGAATGGCCCAGCAAACATGTGGTGGAGAAGCAGAGCCCATGCATGAGTATCTGTTGTGAACAAATTCGCTTTCAAATTTCACCAAGCTGTCTACACTCCAAGAATTAAAACCATCACATCACACTCTGGAGCTGATCCATTCATAGTAATTATACCTTCTCCATAGTAATGGTTTCTTTTTCAATGTGGAGAGAACTAATTTTTTAAAATATCAAGTTGAATAATCCTTGTGTGCGATATGATCACTGAGTGCTCATTGTATGAAGGAACTCATTTGGCTTGCCAGAAATCTCAGTGTGACCCGCTGGCTAAGTGGTAAGTACCACAATGCATTAATTATGGGAGGTAAATGCTGCAAGTTAATTATATGGTTCCACAGAAGGAAGGTTGCCATCTCTGCCCAACTCCTTTTGTAAAAGGTCAACTCTTTACTTCAGAAATTTGATTTTTTTAGTTTCTATTTGCTCCTATTTCCACATAATGAATACTTAGCTTAGCCAAGAATTTTTATTTTCTAGTTTTGCTTTAGAGTGTACCAGTTTTCACGAAAATTCACTCAAAGAATGTGATCCTTGTGTCTTTCCCTCAGGGATGAACTGCCTTTTTCAAACTGAGTCTGGCAAACCTGGAATTTCTTAGATCGTTCCAGTCCCATTATTTAGCAGTGGAAAGGGGTCGGAATATATATTTTATAAATTTTTGCCACATAGGCTGCTACTATCATTCACCTTTTCATTCTAACCACAGATGGCTCACCTTTCAGAAAGGAGGGCTTGAGACCAAAGGGGCCATCATAATGGGTATTTTATTGCACTCAAAATCACTGTGGACATCCTTTGCATGAGGTAATTCTGGTAGAACATATTACTATGAGATTTAAGGACTGCAAAACCTAACCTCTTTTGGAGGTTAACTTAAACATTAAATAATAATTGGATTCCAAAGAAAGCCACCCTTTAAAAAAAAAGTTTTGAACTGGTTTAAGAATATCTTTAATCTTACTGGTTGAAATCAAATAGGGAGCCAGAGTTGAAGGATGAGTCACCCCTCCCTTCTGCCCTCAGGGACTTTGGAAGCTTCTGTCAGGTCTCTCATCTACAGAACTGGCTGTACCAGCCCATGGTACAGCTGATGCTTCAGTTTCAAGGCAAAAGTTTTGTGGAAAATATTAGGAGAAGGTGATGATCTTAGCTCCCTCCTATGGGTTTCTCACAGCCAGCACCTTCAGTTTCTGGGAAACTCCCATTCCTCCACTGCCCAAGTTCTGTGGGCTTCCCTGGGGTTCACTAGCCCTCAGTAACAACAGGAGCTCATACCTCTGGTGAAAATCATATTTGGAACTTGCTGGGAAAGATGGGGTCATAGCTTTTGCTTGAAACTTGCTTTAAAGCTAGCATCTGAAGTACCACAAAACATCTATCCCTCCCCAATCTGTGTTTGGTTCTTACCACCTGTAGTACCTGCCTGTAGCCTGAACTCACAGCCTTCTGGGCACTCTGTCCTTGCCTGAATTTCAGGGGGGAAACTCTGCTTGTAGAACTCACTAAGATAAGTGGTGGACTGCAGCTGAGGGGTCACTTGCAGCCTGAGGTTTCTGGGAAAGCTTTGCATGTGGAATCGGACTTGAACTAACAGTGGTTGCAGAAGTCTCCCAAAACTCAAGAAGGAATAGTCAACAGTGGAAATTGTGTCCTTGGCACCCCACAGCAGAGATGGCCTTCTTTCCTGCCTCCTTGGTCCCCACGTTGCAGGCTAGGCTCTCAGGCAACCACCTCATACTGGTTCTTGAGCTCTATCTCAGCCTCTGCATAACAGAAAACAGAATCCTAGACCAACATCCTAAGCTCTTACTCAAGAACAGTCCATTCCAATACAAGGTCATTATGTCATGACTGAGAATGAAAACTGTTTAGATTAATCCATAGAACTGAAAACAGAGCACCAAACACAATGAGGAAACAGAAGAATTCATCCCAAGAAAGGATCAAAATAAAACCTCGGGAGGAAAAATCCTAACTCAGTAAAACTAAGTAAGCTACATGAAGAAGACAAGCAACACTCTTAGTGATGCTCACTAAAATTGGGGATGCAATAGATGAACAAAGTGAGAACTACAAGGGCAGAGAAGTATGACAAAGTTCCAATCAGAAATAAGAGAACTAAAGAACACTATAGTTGAACTAAAATATATAACAGATTTATAACAGTAGGCTTCATGAAACAGAGAGCAGAATCAGCAACTTGAAAGGCATGGTAGTAAAAAGTATGTAAAAAAAAAAAAAACAGCAAAAAAAAAGTACTGAAAATAAAATTAAGAGACTTCTGGGACATCATCAAGAGAAATAATATTTGCAACATAGGAAGTTCAAAAGAAGAGAGAAAGAAAAGGTTAGAAATCTTTTTTGAAGAAATAATACTTTCACCAACCCTGGAAGGTAACAGACATCCAAATTCAGGAAATTCAAATAATTTCAAACAAAAGAAACCCAGAGGCACACCGAGATACATTATAACTAAAATGGCAAACTTAACCATGAAGACAGAATCCTAAAAATAATTAGAGAAAAGCAACAAATCAAATATGAGGAACTCCATTAGATTATCACTTCCTTTCTTAGTAAAAATCTTACAGGACAGAAGGGCACGGCATGATATATTCAAAGTGGTGAAGTGAAAGATCTCCAACCAAGAATAATCTACCCAACTAGACTATCACTCAGAACTGAATGAGCAATAAATAAATGAGTCTATAAAGAGTTTTATAGACCAACAGCCATTAAAGGCATCATCTCTACTAAATCAGCTTTGCAAGAATACTAAGTGTACTTCCATAAAATGAAAAGCAACTCCATCTAGAAACAGCAAGATACAATAACATAAAATGGTGGAAAGGAGGTGAGTAAAATTGTGGATTGTTAGAATAAATTTGAGATTAACTTGCTATCAATTTAAAGAAGTTATTAGAAGAATAGAAACGTAAATGTAAATCTCACGGTAACCTCAAAACCAAAATACATAGAAGAGACAAATAAGAAAATGAAAATGGGAACTAAACATAACACAAAGGTAACCTCAAAATACAAAAGATTAAGAGAAGACCATGAGAACAGAGACAAATTGCAAACACATCCAGTAAACAAATATCCAAATGGCAATAAATATTCATAAATCAAGTTTCCCTAAATGTCAATGTTCTGACGTCAATCAAAAGACATAGAGTGATTAGATGAATTCGAAAACAAAACCCAACTTTCTGCTGTGTCCAGGAGACCCATCTAAGCTCAAAGATAAACAGAAATTTGTAGTAAAAGGTTGGAAAACAACTCTACAACTAGTGGTAACCCTAAATTTTGGGAAAGGAGTGAGATCCTATGTTTATTTTCAGATAATATAATTATCTAGACAATCCAAGAGAGATCATTAAAAAGAAGAGAAAAACTATTACATTTTTTTAATGTTTCATAAATACCTAGTCATAAAGAAGTATGCAAACAAGTACTCTCATATATTTAAGTAACACCTCTTTTCCCATTCTAGCCTTACAAGGAAGTCCTCCATTTAGAATTACAGACAATCCTTAGGTTGGAGTGAGTGCAAATAACAAAACTCAACTTTGAACCCCTAATACAGATATGCAAAAACATCTGTTAATAAATATAATATCTACCTATCTACACTGATGAGCAATAAAAGAGGACATCAAAGGAGTAAAATGTATTGTCTTGACATTAATATACCCATAAAACTGGGATAAAAAAAGGTATATATACTCCTGAAACCCTCAAAGTTGGAATTAGCTTTACATTTCTCATTTAAAAGGAATTTTGCTAAGAGGAGTTTCACAGACCTAAATAGTCCATACGAGATTCAAACACTTTCGTTCTCAGATACAGATTCTAACAAAAAGTGCCTTGGAGTTGGGAGAAGAAGATAGGAGGAGGAGCTTATTTAAGACTGAAACAAAATCTGTGTGACATTTCATCAAGAGAAAAATCACCCAAATTTATTCCAGGCATTCAGTATGAGACCTTTCCGCTATAAAAGAAGAAGATGCCTCTCATACTGATAATAACACTCTTGAAAAACTATTTCATGCCAAAATTTTCACTCTAATATTGGATACATTGTGTTTAAATCGAGGAAAGAAAACTGCTCAGATCATTATTTTTTTAATATGATGTGACATTACAGGATTACCTGTAACTAAATAACCCCTAAAGACAGTGACAATCTTTAACAGAAGTAACTGTTTATTTGCAGTGTTTCTTTGTTATAGGTAGACTTTTTCTACAAGGACCAGAAAGAGGAAGGCAAAGAGAAAGAGAGTGTGTGCACACGAGCACAAGAGAGAGGCAAGGGTGATGTCTGACATCTGTTCCAAAATTTTATTAATTAATCTGAGAATAGTTTTTGGGTTATATTTATAACAATGATTTAGGAGTATGAAGATACCACTTTTAAACTATGGTTAAAATAAACATGATGATTAATTCTCAACTTCTTAAAATAATACTTGTACACATCTTACCTCATCTACCACCTCTCAAATGTACCAGCAATGCTAAAGTTCTCAGCAAATTAACCTAGGTTCTATGTGAAGTGCCTGGCAGACATCAAAAGTGAGGCCCAGAAGTGGCCTTTGCCACATGTACTATCTTGGTAGAACAGTTTCTAAAATACTTTACTTTCTTTTTTAAAGCAGTTTTAGATTCACAGCAGAACTGAGGAAAAGATACAGAAATTTCTCATATATTTCCTGTCTGCTACATATGAATTGCTTCTCCCATTACCAACATCCCCCACCACAGTAGTACATTTGCTACAACTGACAGACCTGCATTGATGTGTCATAACCACACAAAGTCCATAGATCACATTAGATTTTATTTTTAGTATTATACAACTTATGTAGTTTGACAGGTGGGTAAAGACATATTGTATCATTCAGAGTTGTTCTACTGCCTTTAAAATTCTTGGTGCTCCATCTTTTCATTCCTTCCTATCCCAAATCTATACCAACCGCTGATTTTTTTTTTTTTTTTTTTTTACTAACTCTATCAGTTTTGCCTTTTCCAGAATGTCACAGTTGGAATCATATGATATGTAGCCTCTTCAGGCTGGCTTCTTTCACTTAGTAAGATGGATGTCTTCCATGTTCTCCCATGTCTCTGGGTGGCTTAATAACTCACTTATCTTTAATGCTGAATAATATTCCTTTGTCTAGGTATGCTATAGATTATCCATTCACCTACTTGGTTCATCAAACTGGCAAAACTGAAATGTTTGCTGATATTCCATCTGCCTACATTCTATTGACTAAAGCAAGTTGCATGGACAAGCCTATAGGTAGCAAGGAAGTGTATTCCAACCTCCCATCCTCTGAGAAGCTATTCAAGGTCCCTAGCAAATACCAAGAGTGGTAATCCTCAGCAGAGGGAGAATGAATAGTTGGGAGAAATTAATACCATTTACCATATATCATAACCCAAACAAATGAAACAAATGTTTTTGACACAACTTTGGAACTCAGACTGCCTTGTTAAATAATATTCCAGAATCAATTCTTTTGTTGGACTGACAAACAGTACTTTTGCATTAGGGAAAAATACTTCAATATCTAGAATTTCACTTTAAAACATTTCATAATAAAAACTCAGAGAAAAATTTAGAAGATCAGGAAGGTGATGGTGCTGAAGTTGGAAGATGAATACATTCTGTACACTATGTTCCTGTATTTGTGGCTATTTGGAAAAAATATGAGGAATATAAAACAATCTCTCAAAAACATAATAGAAATTTTGAAGTGCCGATAATATTGCACTATGGATAAGGACTGGAAAGCAACTTAGGGGAGGGAAAGATATTTACATGTCACATAGCCTTCTTATTACTTGAATATTTACTAATTGTAGAGACAGAATATTTTCAGCAATACTACTTCTGAGTATCTGAATATGAAATCATCAACTTAAAGAATTATGTGCAGTACAATGTTTATTACAGAATTATTTACAATAGCTATATATGGAAGCAATGTAAGTACTCAGTGATCAATGACTGGCTAAAGAAGATGGAGTAAATATAGGCAATAGAATACTATTCAGCTATAAAGAAAGATGAATTTTTGCCATTTGCTGCAAAATAAAAGAAATTCCAAGTTATTCTGTGGAGCAAAATTAGTCAGAAAAGATAAAGACAAATATTGGATGATTTCACCAGTGTGAGTAACATAAGGAAACTAAGCAGATAAATGGACAAAATCAAAGAAAAAATAAGTGAAAACTGAAATAAGGGACCCAGAGTTATCAAGGGTTGGGGGACAAGATTGAGGCTGGGTATGATGGATAGTGGGGTATATGTATGTATGTGTAGGTGTGTGTTTTAATTAAACAGAAAATAGTCAAGATTTTCATATGTTTTGTTTTCTACTTACAAATAGAAATATATTTAGCATAAAAATATTTTATATTACTAGCTAGATGGGTTATTTCCCATCATTGCCTACCTTCCCCATTCACTTCCACTGTATTTCTGAACATAACTGATGTTTCAAGAAGAAATTCCATAATTACACTGTGATTTATCCTACCCTTTGGTATATCACCATGATTCCCTGGAAAATAAAAATTATAAATTGAGAAACACAACTCTAATTTAATTTCAGCACTACAGTTCCCTAATTAAAGTGCATCTGATTAAAATACATAATTGAATCTTTATAGAATTCCAAATTTAATTGAAATGGACATGGTTCCAGTTGTTTGTAAACTAGTCTTCAATTGAGAAAGCAAATAGAGGTATTTTTGGTCACTGCAGAAGGCATTTCAAGAACTTTGTTAAACAAAAGAGACTGTCTTTTTAAAAACTCAGACAATTATTTTTTTCAATTAATATCTGTCAGTATTAGACAGAGCACCTTCTAAAAGCATAATTTAATTTCATGGACTGATGACTTTTTCGGAAGTGCAGCCTTGTGTAGTTTGTAATTTGTAATAGTCAACTTCTTTACAGGGCCAAAGATTAACATGTTTTAAAATTTAACCATCTTCTTGTTGTCCTACCATAAGACACTGTAAATTAGAACATAATGGTGTGCTAGAGCATTTGGAAGCCAAGGGTTTGAATGCCAACTTGGTTCAAGACTTCACAGAACATGGATAACACAAGGGCAAGAGTGAGGCATTCTGCTCCCTGTGAGCCCCTAAAAATCCAGTCCTTTCAGCATCCACAGCTCCACTGACTGTGGGTATGCATCCCCATTATCCTGAGTGTTTTAAATGACTGATTCTTCTCAGTCCATAACCCCTTTCCACTTCTGAATTTAACTATCAATAGTGACATTTCCTCCTTTTCTTTCCCCCCAGATAGTACTTCTGTTGTCTTCCCAGCATGATTTTACCCCCTTCCTTGAGAGTCATATTCTATATTTACTTTGGGGAGCAGCTCCTTATCCACGCTATCTCGCAGGGTGTGGCAAATCACTGCCCCCCACCCCTATCTCCTCAACCACCAAAGCAAACATAAGCCTTAGACCTGAGCATTCACAGTGAGGGCTACTGCTCTTGTGTTTATGATAGGCTTAGATGCCAACAAATCAATCAGAACACTTATGAGATTTTTTTTTTAATTAGGTCAACAGAGGAAAATCTTCTCCATCCACCATTTATGGTTGTAAGTTTGAAAATACACAAGCAGCCTCCCTGGTGGTACAGGGGTTAAGTCACAGTGCTATCACCTCTAATATATCTATATCTCCTAGTTAATAATGATATTATTCTACATTGTCTTTGAAAAGTCTGTAGTTATCTATCCTACTTAAGCCTATAGGCTCCCATTGATTTTGTGGAAGAAGAAAGTGATATTCAATCTCTTTTTTTTCCAGACAGGTGTATAACTATTCCAGCATCACTTATTGAAAGACCGTTGTATGTACTAAGTGCGCATATATACATGAATCAATGTCTTTCTCCTTTATTTTCCTTCTAGCCCTGCATTAATACTACACTGTCTTAATTACTGTCACATCATAATAAATCTTGAAAATTGATAGGGAAAACCCTCCCACCTTGTTCAAGCTATTTGAACCTTTATACTTTTATATAAATTGGATTTTTTTATTAGAATTGCAATAAATTTATAAATCAATTTGGGAACTGAGACACTTATTACTAACTTGCCACTGAGGCATCTACCTCTTCTCTGAGAAATGATTTTAGAGGGGGAAAAACTGTTCTCTATTTAATCTTACAGTTTAAAGAGTCTCCACCAAAAAGTATATGAATTTCCTTCTTGATATATTGCAAGTCAGTGTTTCTCAGACTCATGATTCATAAAAGGAACAGGTGGGATTTTACACGGCTATTCTAATATTGGCACTTTAACAATATTCATCAAGCTTACAATGAATTATTTTTACATAATAAGGTTTTAGGTAAGTTTTCTTGATGGTCTATTTTGTGAAAAGAAACTGCTTATGTACCACGTTCTGCAAAATACATTTAATCCTCTGAATTTAGATGTGTGTGTGTATTTGTACATGTATATCTATTACATGAAATTGAGACTTTATGGGAACAGTTATTTTGAAGATTCAAAAAGCTCACCTAAGTTAAGTAATGTAAGAATCTATAACCACCATTAATATATTTTAACTTTTTTTATAACTGTAATATGCTCAAAATACATAATTTGGAAAGCATAAGGAAATAAGAAATTTTGAAATTACTCAAAATGACTTCAACAAAATTAGCAACTGTTAATATTATTATTAATTTAATTTCTTCCTTATATAGCCACATAGCTCTGTCTCTTATATATCTTAAAATAATATAAAAAGTTATTTCAATAACTTGCACCAGAGATCCTTTGATAGCTTTAAGGACAATTTCATTTCATATTTTCAAAGAACAGGCAATTTCAATTTTGTATAATTTTCTTTGGAGCACAGGAAAAGATGAAAGACTATCCTATTTATTTTCTGAAACTAGAAAACCTTGAAGCCAAAATATGACAATGAGCACAAGTAAATAAACATAGCCAAAACTCATTTAGGAAAGTAGAAGGAAAATTTATAAATGAAGTACCAGAAAATAGATTTAAACAGCATATTAAAAGACCAGCCTAACATGATCAAGTAGAGTTCATCTCATGGATATGAGGAAAGTTAAAATTAGTAAGTTTATGAATACAATTTGTAATACCCTCAAATGAACTGTGAAAACAACATGAATGAGAAGGGAAGTCAGACCTGCTATACTCTGTTTCTAAAGAGGAATGAACAGAGTCAGCCCCTTATTCCCGAAGGATAAGAAATAACTTACGTACCAAGGCAAGGGTCCAGGCTGGGCAGCCCTTAGCCCAGTCTCCCTCCACTGTCTCCATTGCTGGAGATAGAGCTGATATGATCAACTTTTACAAAGCTGTTTGAACACAGAGAACTGGAGAAGAATATTTTTAGGTAAATAACCTATCGAATTGTTTCTTCTCATATAAAGGTAGTAAACAGAAAATATAAGATATGTTACTCTGTGAGAGAAGATAAATGGAGTGATAGAGGAAGAACATAGTTGAATCAAAAGTAATGTTATAGGATAAAAGAGAAACAAAATTAAGGCAGGCTTATAGAAGAATATACAATTTTTAAAAGATAGAAAAGTACTAAATTGAATAATTCTTTAAGGTATAAAAGTATTTTAGAAAACTGAAGAAAAAAGGAGAAAAATGAAAAATCAATTAATAAACTATACTCACATGTTTGGTGTATATTGCAGTAATTTTGCTTTGTGCTTATGAATATAGTATGACTATATATATATAAATAAAATGTGTCATGTTTTCTTGATTCTGAAGTAGATATTTTAATAAACAATTTATGTAACACTACTTCTTGATTCACTAACAGCTTTTCAGAAGAAAACTTCACATTTAATGCAGAGAAAAAAATTGCTGAGGAAAGCATAGGGTACATTGATACATATAACATTTTCTCCCTTTGTACGCAAAGTTGAATCTAAGTCTTTTCACACTCAGGGAGTAAAAATCTTGTCGATCACTTGGCCACAGATGGTGAGGGAAGTATCACGGCACACCACTATTCCTAATTCCGATCAGGAGATCAATCTTTTGGGCCCTTAATGATCATCAGTGCAACTTCAAGGAAAATTAAAGAATACAAGAGTTTAAATTCCATTTCCAAATTCATTAAAGGTCTAGTTGTTGTGGTTCTTTTAAATGTAGTAACAGTGCAGAATACTAAAAAGCATACTTTGCAATTCTAATGGAAGGTTTTGACAGATGATGTTTGACACTGGTGACTGACATCTTTGAAAATTCCAGGATCCTTTTCTCCCTATTTTACTGAGATATAATTGACAAATGGAATGTATATACTTAAGTCTGCAAGGTGATGATATTGTGAAATGATTACCACAATCAGATTAATTAGCATATCCATCACTTAACACAGTTACTGTGTGTGTATGAGAGGAAAAGGGAAGGCAGGGGAGGAGGAAGAGGAAGAAGCCTGAAGATCTGCTCTCTTAGCAAAGTTCAAGGATCTTTTAGAGATGATAATTTCTACTCTCTTTAATGACATTACTATGAGTGTGCAGGTTATCTGCTGTATGAACAGTAACATCTAATTTCAATTTTTCACCCCACTGTAATAGTTTGTAAGATGTTTTAAGCACTTTTTAAATGCTTGAGATGCTACAATGAACTAAATTTAACTGATGTGATAACTGATCAACAAGTTGCTCATGGACATCATGTGATTCCCCTTTGGACAGATATAGACAGCCACATCTGCAATCACTCCCTTGCTCTGTCACAGCCAAAAATATTTTGGCTTCAACTGTAAGACAAGCTGCTCACAGAAATTTGGGCAAAGATGCATCTTTGAATGGAGAACTCTCAGAAACACAGTATATATGCACTTCATATTTTTTCACAAAATTGCTACTATAATAGCCCATGATTTTTCAATTTAGGGCAATTTATTGGGAGGGTTTTTCCAACCTATCAACTATTATTTTCAAGCATAATTTCTAATAATAGAATAATATTTATCTTATGGTTATATCATGTTAAAACATTATTTTATTATATTAGTTTATAATTCTATGCTACTCTAAATAACAGTGAATTGTAGCTAAATCTTTGTGAACAGTCAAGACCATTTACCTAGTATGAATGCCTAAAGGCATAGTTTTGGGGTCAATGGTATGCATATCCCTGGAACAGATTTCAGTGCACTAGGTCTAAGTGTCCCACATAAAAAAAAAAAAATGAAACATACTTCCATCTTCTCCTCTTTCCCAATTACCTCCTCCTTGTCCTCTTCCTTTCTTCCACTTTTCATCTAATTACGTTACCCAGTTTCATTCCTCTTAGTAATCTTCCTTGAGTCCCCAGTCTTGTTAGGTGACCCTGCTTCTCCTGTTCTGTATCATCAGTTTTTCTCACCATGTATATGGATGTACTCATAATCCCCCTCATTCCAAACACGGTTGAGGCCACCTGGATTATTCATTTTTCTACCCACCACAACTAATACAATAAAGTTTAAGTACAAGCTTGTTAAATGAATAAATGAGGAAACAAGTGACTGCTTTTAGCTTTTTTTTTTTTCAGTTAATTTGTAGTTTGTCACCTTTTTCTTTTGAGGCTTTCTGAAATTTTAATTGAACTGAGCATATTAATTTCAAAAAAACAAGGTAAATAATGGTATAGCCTCAAGCTTCCAAACTCAGAGGCCCTCAGTGAAATATTATAGTATTCTCTAGTATTAATAACTACTGATTGTCTGACTCAAAAAAAATCAGAAAGGAGAAATAAAGAAGTTATATAGATATGAGTTGAGAAACTTTAACATTTATACTCAAAACAGATAAAGTTTTCCCCAAACAAGCACCCACTTGTAAGAAATATACACAGGACTGAAACTCACATCCCCAATCCTTTTGATCTGGGTGGAATTAGTGGTCCCACTTTGAAATATCAGAAATAAAAATATAGTAGCTGTGTAAGAGAAATAAACACTTTTCCTCCTCTTATTTTTGTGAGGATTCCGATTGCTGGTCCATCATTTTGGCAGGTGTATCTCAGAATGAACTGCTGAGAGGCCTGGCATGATTTGACTGCACCTTGACAGGACAGTGTCTCATTCATGCAGTACCTGAGCAAATTGGCTTCAGAATCTCCCTTAACAAATTCCACGTCAGAGCAATTTGAGGCAGCCATGTCAGCTTAGATTATTTTCCAGCCTCCAAAGAAAACATAGGTTTTCTGTCAGCTCTCTGCAGACATGCTGCATGATTAACCACAAAGTTTTTTAAAATTAAAGGAAGTGAATTTACTTTACTATATTTTAAACAAAAAAGAATTATAACCATTCCTCATGGGAACATCAGTTTACTTGAACACAAATTCAACTTTCTCCGTGTACTTATTACTGAACTTACACAATGCACTTGATTTCTTTGAGTCCAAATTCTTCACCTGAAAATGGTGTGACAATAATATCTACCTCTTGACCTGTTGTGTGGATTGAGTTAGAGAACGCATGTAAAGTTCTTAGCGTGTTATCTGGTTTATATTCCGGGTTCAATAATGTCAACTATCGCTATACCAAATGAGACTTCTTTACCTCCTGGCAACTGAGGAAAATGACCTCCATTGCTATTTTCATAAGTTATTTTATACACAAACCCTTCTCCATGTAGACATAAAACACAAGTGTCTACAGCCCAGCAAAGCCTCAGGTAACACTGAAAGAATAAAAACAAATTGCATTGAAAAGTTTTCTTCCTCACCATTTTCAGTTTTATTTTATTATACATTTATAGAGATATCTCTTTGTATCATCCAAGTAAAATATATTCACTATCGAAACTTGGACAAACAAGAAGTTTGAGTATGCCCACAGCCCACACTAATCCCATGATCCAGACAGAAATCCACAAATTATGAGATATTTATTCTTGGTTTTTTATGAATGCATAAAGTATAAGCAAGCAAAGTGTAATTAAAATGACTTTTTCTTGTCTTTTTTTTTAAAATTAACATTATTTTGTGAATATTTTTAACACCTTCAAATATCCTTCTGAAACTCTGGATACATGAGTTCATTTAAATAATCTATTGTTTGACATTTAAGTTCTTCCTAATTTTAACCTGCTAAGAATTGCCTTCAACTAAATGTGCTTTCACACATCTTTATAAAATAAATGAATGGTTCCTAAAGAAGCATAAGATTTTCATGAATATGACTAAATTTCCCTCTGTAATTTTAATAGTTTGTATTTTTAACAGTAGAGCAATAGAATGTCAATTTTTCTCACTTCTGACAGCACTGGATATTAATAGGTAAACATGTTACATTAACGTGTAGGGGAGCAAAAATCTGCCACCCCAAAATACATCTTTTTGATGAAATACTGATTTCACAGGCATTCTGAAGATAGGGTGAAATTTGCTTTCCAATTTGTTACACATCAAAGCAGGAATGCAGGGCCTCCCTGGTGGTGCAACGCGTTAAGTATCAGTATTATGAAGACATCCGCAGCCACTGCAGCACAAGTTCAATCCCCAGCCAGGGAGCTTCCCACATGGAGCAGCAGATCTCTCCTGCCTCGCCCGCTGCTCCCCTCAGCAGTATATTTCAGTAGTTATGCCTGTTCTGCTCCCCACTCTGTTTCTGGTGAATCCCCTCCCCACCCCACACCAGTGGCCTGCACCCCAGTTCTTGTATGCATAAATAAATTTAAAAATATATAAAAAAAAGTAGGAATGTATTTAAAACTCAATTTGATGCACTTCAGCAGGGTTTTTGTGTGAAACTTTGCTCCATATTAAAATGCTATTGTTTCTTAGTGTAGCATTAATCCCTATATACAATTCTACAGGAAACATCTCCGTCCCACTTGAAATTCCTCCTAATCAAGCGTTAGTTTAGTAGACCGGTAGTCAGGGAGCTGGCTCTGTCACATACAGTCTGCATGTCACAAGAGAACCTGACTCATCTCTCTAAGCCTATTTTGTCATTTCTACACTGGGCATCATAAAACAACATGATTGTTGTGAGAATTCAGTAGGACAAGAATGTAAATGTTCTCCTCTTAGATTATGTCATATCAGAGGTATTTGTTACATACTAGTTCCCCATCATAGTGCAAGTAAAGAAATGGTTTTTTTAGATTTTATTTTTCTTAATGTGGTTTGAATGAATTAATCTATGTTAGGCTATATAGAGAGTAAGTTCATATAAAAGTAAACAAGGTTAGAGACTGCTTTTATTATAGAAAAGCATGTACTATCCAGTTTTTTAAGCATCATAAAATGTACTTATTTTATTTACAATATATCTTTATGATACTCCAGCTTGCTTCACAATCTCTTGCAAAAAAGACTGCCCTCTTATCTCTTCCAGATATTCCATGATGCTGCAAGCAACAATAAATATGCTCCTTCATATTTATTCATAAGAGGAGTGAAGCAGGAAAATCACCCTTCCTCAAGATCAAAAAAAATCATCTCCACAAAACAAATAATTTGCAGATATGAGATTATTATTAGGACTAGCAATGAGCAATAGTTCATCAGGTATCTTCACACACTGAGGTAGATAGAAACATTTCCTACCTAGGCAAGCCAGGGATACTGTCAATAGTGACCTCCTTTCTGATATTTGCAAAAACACATTTCCATACCCCCATTCACCCCCACAGTCCACCATGCTTTTCCAAAGGAAATCCACTCTACATCGGAAAAATGAAATATGATATCTAATTTACCAATGTTTTGATTGAACTCTACCAGATCCTGCAGAGCTTTCCCTTTCTGTCATACATCCTTTCTCTCCATTCTTTACAAATCCTTAGCAGTTCACTAATATAGTCATGACCTTGAAGTGGGATGTTGCTAGAATGACACCACCTGGCCAGAGTTTTGGGGTGACTATTTGGGGATGACCTCCAGACTCGAAATGTAGGTTGAGTGAGGGCAGATTCTAAGATATCAAGATACCAGTATCTCCAGATTCTGTCATCAAAACCAGGCCCTACAAGAGGCTATTGGGTCTGTCTTCCTGCTTAGTTGTTGGTCATTCACTATTTGAGGTCAGCAGAAATTTTAGATCACAAAGAGTAGCTGTCAAAGTTTGCAGAGTAGCATGAATCCATATCTGACAAGCTTCAGATTCATATTATTTCCTGTCTGTTATACAAATCAGCAAAGTAAGAACACTAAAAAATGACATTTTCTTCTCATTAGATTCCAGCCCATTTATCTTCCATTTCAAGTTTATAACTGATATAGAGAAGGCTGAGACCAGAGTAATTTTTAGAAGACTGTGTGATGACTAAGTAGAGTAAGTCTTAGTCTCTAGAGTAATAAGCCCCGAGAGAAGATTTAGAGCAAACAGTTCTTACCCAAGCAGAGAAAAGAACACTGGGTTCACATTAAGTAGTGCTTGACTAGAGTACTCTGATGTTACTTTCAAATGTGTCTCTATTAATACAAATCACTATATTTTATACTCAATTAATGTTGTTACTTAGCTGTTTCAGACAGGCAGTCAGGTTTTTTTTTAAATTATTATCTTAAAATGATTTTATAGAAGCAGGCAACTTTATTTCTTACATATGAATTACTACTTTAAATATAAATCAAGGGAAATGGGCTTCTGTATTTTTGAAGAAAAATTCTGGATTTATTGCAACTGAATTCAGGTCCCAACACACTTATTAGTTGGCTGACGTGGGCATGTATTGAACTGTGCTTCATCTCTCTCATATATAAGACAGAGATAATAATCTGTTCCTCATATAATATTCATTTGGCGGGCCTCCCTGGTGGCGCAGCGGTTGGGCGCTGCGCTGTGGAGCTGTCGGCAGCGGCAGCGGCGATTCGAGTTCGACGCCCGGCTGGGGAGAATCCCACATGGTGCGAAAAACCTCTCCTGCCTCGCCCGCTGCTCCCCTCAGCAGTGTATTTCTGATCTGCCTGTTCTGTTCCCCACTCTGTCTCTGGTGAACCCTCTCGCCACCCCACGCTTCTGGTCTGTACCCCAGCTTGTATGTATAAATAAATAAATCTTTAAAAATATATATTCATTTGGCAATTAGATAAAATAATATCTGATAAACTGGGGCATGAAAATTATGCTAGAAGTTTCTATGGATAGAGGCTGAATCAGAATGTCAAGCTGGAGCCAATTTTCTGTCTTATAAAACAGTTCTCCCTTCACTTTTTGACATGGAGAGCTCTTGGCAGGAGGTGTACCAATTTGCATTTGGAGCCCAGGAGCCTCCTAGAAGGGAACAAACTGAGATACTAAGATTTGAAGTTAAGAAAATGTTATTGTAGTAGACCAGAATATGCTAACCAATACTCAGTGGCAGGAAATGGAGGCCCTGAACTAAAATGACATTGTTATCCAAAGAGAAAGCCTACAGACTGGCTCCAGTACTGAGAGGCAGAGGGGGCATTAAAAGTGGAGAAAGAAAGGGAGGCCATCCAACCCAGTTTTCCTGGGATTCACTTGCACTTTGAGGCGTTGACTGTGTAACTGACTTTAGCTTTTACTCCAGAGACCCAGAAATTTACTATGGAATGTTCTCTGTTAAGGAACAGACAGTCCTCTCTTTAAGTGCTCCTGTCAGGACAGGAATGTGTATTGACCCATGAGTATGGGAAGAAGTGGGAGCTTTGTTCCTAACATATGGCTTTGAATATCACCCTAAACTCTGGGGACAATGCTGCTTCACAGTGAATGAAACTCTCCTATGAGATATTCAGCACAACATTTTTTCAGTGTAGAGAAAAAGGCCACACAGAGAGCTCAGAAGATGATTTGAAGGTGTGTGTGTGTGTGTGTGTGTGTGTGTGTGTGTGTGACCTTCTAGGAAACCCAGGTACCTCAACCCCTTCAACTGTAGCAAGAACATTATTGAGCACGTATCTGAGTGCTATATGTATCACAATACTGAGCTCAGAGAGATTAATAATGTGCCCAGCTGATAAGTGGTGGATTGCAGGTTGGAAATCAGGCCTGCCTGATTCCAAACCTCAGATTTCACCTTTATATTCTGCTTTCTTGCAATCATTTCTTCACAATGTCCAACTTCCCCACAGCCTATAGGCGGGTTGCAGTTATTCCTGTGGAAGGTTTCTACTATAGAAAAGTTTTTGCAAGTGGCCATAGCAGAACTCCCATCCCTAGGGGTATGAGCTTCAAAACATATTCCAGGTTCTCAAAGTCTATTAAGTTTAAAAACAGCCTGAGCTGCTTCTCCCATCTGTGCTTTGGATAGCATACATTAACTGAATACTCTAACACATTTGCAAATGCAATCACCCAAGCGGTACATCACTGGAGCAGCTTACACAGGCAGCTATGCAAATGTAAAATAACTTAGCTTTTAAATGACCAGTAGACCTCTAATGACTGGCTGTCAAATAAACACTGTTATGTTCATGGGCTTCTCTAAAAAGATTTCAGCACTGCAAACTTGTGAAACTAAATTTGAAGTCTCCAGAGGTAAAACAAATATAGTATGGTGATTAGAATTAGTTTAGATATATTTGGCTGTATAGGTACCCAATTTATGAATTTTCCCTCATGCTAAACAGCAAAATGTGATGAGTCTTATTATGTCATTTGGATTCTAGTCGGTTTAACCCTATCTCTTCAAGCCCAGCTGCCCTCTTTTCAACAGATGCACATACTAATAAGCACAGACAAATTATCTAGGTCTTCACAGCAGCTCCTGGGAGCTGCTTCATTTTTAGCAAATATAAATTTCACAACATCAAGTGAAGAGATTCTGTCTCAATGGACTATGCTGAGAAAAGCCGAGGGACATACCATTTTATTTCAAGTGCCAGACTACAAGTTTTATTTTTACTTGAATTTCACTTAAACTACTGGAAGGCAAGACCTTTTAAATTCTTTAGTGAAAGAGATTATTAGAGAATTTTGCAGAGCCAGAAAACAAAGTTACCTGCTATTTAAGATACCTTAGTGTAAATAATGCTACATCTTCTAAAACTTGGTATATGCAGGAAGGAAACCTTAGAAAAGGAAGCAAAAATGAGTAGAATATACTATAATGACCTGTATGAGGAAGTAACACTTGAGGAATAATGAAAGGCTATGTTAATGACTTTAATGATATGTAACAGGCCACCTATTTATATGACAGCTGTTGTACCACAGATATGTTTGAATGCAACCGTTTTTAACACAACAGGCATTCTTACATTCATTCAAGTCATTCATGTAAGCAAACTACAGAGTAGTATCCTGGCGAGTCAGAAAAAAATTAAGTAGGTCCTTTGAGATGAAAACTTCTGGGTATAAATTTCTATGAGTAGGGTGGAAACAAAAACAAGTTTGAAATACTGGTGAACAGAAAAGGAGGGCACAGCATTAAACACTTCAGAATTATCCTTACTGCGATGATCCTGGGAACTGAGTTATTCTACTTTATTGGGATATAATCATCATATGTTATGGTGAAAGTGTAAGGTATTTCTGGGGGCATTTGTAATTCTGTATTCTCTCTAAGAGGTGGAGGTTCCTTTATAAATGACTACCATTTGTAAATACACCTTTTCTAATATAAATCGGCAGAAGGCTGTAATAAGAAATTTGATCAGCACTTTCCTGCATGAGTCAACATAGTCCAGGGAACAGGATTCCCTGGAGAAGAGTTACTTGAATTGGCTAGCCCCAATTCATGTAAATGTGAGGTTTTTGAGATGTACTGAACTGGAGAAAGGGTGTGTAGGATCTTCTATGAACCCCTCTACCTTTTCTCTATCTTCTAGGGCAGACAAAGTTTTAAAGGTGAATAAATCTGTATAGGGACAAAAAAAAGAATGAGATAAAGATTAAGATCACCTCTCTTCTGAGATTTAGTACTACCCTTTCTGGGTTGGCCCATCATCAAATGGACAAGAGAAAGGCAGGGGTCCTTTTGCGAGGTTCTTATAATAGCACTGGTCAACAGTGAGATCATAACTGACTTAAAAAGGCCCTAATCTGTAGTATCCTGGTGTGCTGAACATGAATATAACCCTGAAAACTTTTATTAGCTCTCATTTTGAAAATATATAATTCATTTTATATGTTTCACCATGTAAATTTATCCAGTAGGACTACGAAAACATCCTAAATCAGCCTAGAATGATGTAATACTGCATCGCATTGCATAATACCATCATGCACACATCATCCAGAGCTGACTGCATCATTTTCTGATGGAATACAATACTACTGCCAGTCGGCTGCTTAAGTAAGATGACATCAGCAGTGCACTATAGAAAGCCCTGTCAGAAAGGTTGAGCATTGAAAATATTTCAGACTGTGCAAGACAGCTGAAGCTACTGTTCCATAGAACTGTTATTATTTTATCCATTTAGGCACAATAGAGAACAGTAATGCCTCGAAAGTGCATTAATAGCATGGACAATGTGTGCTCTATTTGCCAACCAGAAGAAAAGTCTCACTTCTCAAGTGAAGAAGGCTTATCATCTTTACTTCGGATGCTAGGTTGGTGACCAAGACAAGCCTTGGGCCCCACATACATGCTGTGCTACATGTACAACACAGCTTTCACAGTCATTAAATGGCAAAAGACCATCAATGCCATTCGCAGTTCCCATGGTGTGGAGAGAGCCAAGCAACCACATAAAACACTGTTCCTTCTGCTTGGTTTCTCCTCTTTCCAGTGGAATAATGAAACAAAAGAAGTTGAGAATAGTCTACCCAAGCATTCTGTCTGCATTGAGATGACCGTTTCAACAACTTGCTGCAGGGTGAGGCGAAACAAGCATGGAATGCTTTTCTCCTAGTGTCTACAAACTTTCTTGGGAATGTTAGGGCAGAAAACTACAAGGAACTAGTAGAAGACATGCTGATGCAGTATCAGAAACTTGGCTGCAATATGTCTCTAAAGATCCACTTCCTTCATTCCCATCTGGATTTCTTCCCTGAAAACTGTGGCATGATTAGTGATGAACATGGTGAACGTTTTCATCAAGATATTGCATCCATGGAACAAAGATACCAGGGAAAATGGTCCACTACAATGCTGGCTGACTGCTGGACACTCCCCAGAGATGCTCCTGAATAGCTGTATAAGAGACAAGCGAAGAAATCTAAGTAGTCTGTGACTTGATTTTTTACAGGTATTAACTGTAGGCCTATTACTATTGGCATGCATTTCGTGATGTAAACATCCACTTATTGCAGATTACAAAAAAACTAGAGCCAAAATTAGAATTTGACTGTCATATTCGTGTTGAGCACATTCAAATTGATAGGAAATGACTACTTTTATTTCAGTGATATGACTTTTGAAAAAATGTGTTGACCAGTGTAGTTCAAGCAAGAGATGATGATGCTTTGAACCATGCTTTTTAATAACGAATACAGGAGAAATGTTCAAATTTGGAATAGATTTTGTTCCAAGAACCAAGGGAAGCAGTTGATAGAATGAACAGAGGGAGTGAATAGAAGAGAGAAGACAGTGAGAAGGTAGTAAGGGAATTTTTTTTAAAGGTAAATAGGGCCTCCCTGGTGGCGCAGCGGTTCAGCCTGTGGAGCTCTTGGCAGCGCGCGATGTGAGTTCAATGCCCAGCCAGGGAGAATCCCACATGGTGCGGCAGACCTCTCCTGCCTCGCTCGCTACTCCCCTTAGCAGTGTATTTCTGATCTGCCTGTTCTGCTCCCCACTCTGTCTCTGGTGAACCCTCCCGCCGCCCCACACTTCTGGCCTGTACCCCAGCTTGTATGTATAAATAAATAAATCTTTAAAAATAAATAAATAAATAAAAGGTAAATATAAAAATTTACTGTTCTTACTGTTAAAGTATCTTTAAAACAAAACTTACAAACAGAATTTATAATATTAAGCTGTGGGATATGCAAGAGAGAAGCAAATGTATGAAAACAATTCTACAAAAAACAATTCTACAAAAAACCCTTATCAATGGAAATTACAAACAAAGGAATACTAAAAATAAAAAGTTGTAGCTATTGTTACATGCAACAACTTCATAAAATTTCAAAATTATTATGCTGAGCAAAAGAAGCCAACACAAAAGAGTATATATACTATAAAAAATTCTAAAATAGGTTAGGTGAACCTACAGTGACAAAAAGCAAAGCAGGGATTACCTAGGGTGGTAGTAAAGAAATTTTTAAGTGAAAGTCAGTGGTTCTTTTTTGACCTGTTAAATGTAAGATACTAATTATTTGTCATATTATCTGACTGCTCAGTTTTTTGAACATCCTTCTGAAGCTTTTGTGCTCTTGTATTCATGTCTCATCTCCAGAAGTAGATGGGAAACATATATCCCAGAGTGCAATGCAGCTAGGCCAAGCATATGACCTAAAATCCTACTACCATTTCCATCTACCAAGGTTCTGATGCGGAACTCAGCTACCTGGAAAGCAACAGGTGTGTAGAATCCATTTTCCTACGTCTATCTTTGTAACGGAGCAACATCAGATATTCTGGAATGTAGGGTCCAGTGCCTGTGTAATGAGCTAACTAGACTGCATTCAGTGGAAGTACAATCATTTATTAGCAGTGTGATTTGGATAGTCTTCCAGGCCAAATATTCCCAAGCCTAACTTTCTACTATTCCCAGGAAATCTGCAAGCTATCTGATAACTTTTACTAAATCTCTTTCTGGTTTAATCAGCTGTATTGATTCTGTTGTTTACAGTAAACACACACAGCAACATAGAGATAACAACAATGTTTTTGAAACTCAGAGAAAAGGCCAAGTTCACAGAAACAAATTTGAGGGCCATCAGACCATAGATGTTATTAGAACCTTGAAATTAGAATAATTCACAAAGGGATAAATCATACAGAAAGAAAATAAGATCGGGCCTGTCTGGGGCATAGGGATTAAGTCTCAGCGCCATCAGACTATCAGTGCTACAGCCTGAGTTCAATCCCTGGCTGGGGAGCTAACCTACATATGACCCAGCAGACCTCTCCTGACTTGCCCGCTGCTCCCATTAGCAGTATATTTCAGTAGATACCCCTATTCTGCTCCCCACTCTGTCTCTGATGAATCCTTTCACCACCTGCACCTCTGGCCCACACCCCAGTTTTTCTATGCATAAATAAATAAATATTTTTAAGAAGAAAGAAAATAATATCACATTATTTATAGATCTAATAGAGAAGGAAGAGTCAGGAAAGAAGACTGAAGAAGGGCTGAGCCAGAAATAAACAAAAACCAACTGGTTGTGGATGAAGCCCAGAGAAGAGTGTCTCAAAAATTCTGAGCTATTGTGATAGTGTAACAGGGTGGTCCCCAGGAGAAGGGGTGTGTCCCAGGTTCCCTGTTCCACCCAACGTAGGGTGGAGCTGAGCAGTATAGGAGAAGCTTGAGACACACAGAAGAGAGGACACACACAGAGGAGACACACAGACAGAAGACAGGAGAAGATGGAAGAAGGATGGAAAGCCAGCAGAGGCCCAAGGAGCAGAGAGACTTGTAAAGAAGCTGCACTGGCCTGGACTGGTTGAAATAGACGTGGGTGAGAGACCCGTGGGGAGGTTAACGATGGCTGTGTTGATTTTGGTTTTGATTTTGTTCTGTTCCTCTCAGAATTGTCTGACTGACTCTGACCCTTTTGGATGGGTCCCTGCCGAAAGGTATTTTGGTTCCTCCCAGAACTGTCTGGCTGTTTCTGACCCTTATGTGTGGGTCCCTGCCAAAAGCTGTTCTAAACTTGTGGCAGGCTTTCAAGACTTGCTTTGGGCCAATCCCGTTTGGGTGGACTTGTACCCACGAGGAGTTGGATAACATTGGGTGCTTGACTTAGAAAATATATTCTTTTTCTTCTCTGTCTTTTCTAATTGTATTAAAGTCTGGTTTCCACAAAAGGTCCTATATGTTTTGTATTGATGTGGCGGATGGCTGAACCCATTTAGTACAGGGCAGGTCTGGGGTTTCAGGGGTGTCCCTCTCCCTGCCCTGTAACAATAGGAAGAACTCCTGTGGAACAAGGGATAGTGATGACTAAAAATGTACAATGCACACACGATACTATTATTTGCATGATACCATTATTTTCATAACTAACGAAGGAACTCTGGGATGAGTTTGGGGGGCACAGTGTCACAGTTTTGGGACAGTAACTGATGACCTGTATATGTATTAAAAGAGCTAGAACCAATGAGCTCAAGTCTGGTTCTAATAGGGTGTTTGCATGAACATAGACATCACTGCATCCATGGACATATATCCTCTTGCTGTCCTTAGTGTTCAGCAGCAGCACTGGTAGATGTGATGTAAATCCTGGTGCTAGTCTACCCAGTTCTCCACCCACTATCACTACAAGAACTAATCCCTTCAAAATTATACAGCTTGCTTTGGTGGTAAGAGCTACAGTAACCACACCTCAGGAGGGAAATCCTAAACTGTAAAATATCAGCAAAGATGTAAAACAATGGCACTTAATTAAAATAAATACTTAAAAAATAACAATATAAAATTAGAAAACCAAGTATTCCCAGATAATTCTTGATGGGATTAAGGAAGGAAGCTGGTCTAGTTTTAGGAGAACATACTGCTGGATATACTGATAATTAGGGCACAGGAAAATTACTTAGCAAATAATTCTAAAATATCAATATTATTTAACAAGTAATAATAAATATAGCAATGAGTTAAAACATAATTATAAATAATATAAAATGTCCTAAGTTGCTGAACTGGAGAAAACTACTTTAGGTATGTGAATACCTCATTGTGATATACAGAGATGGAAGGAAGGATAGGGAGGGAGGGAGGGAGGGAGGAAGGAAGGAAGGAAGGGAGTGAGTTAGTTCAATATCTAGTAATATTTAAAGACCTAGTTTTCTAGGGCCCTTTCAGTCTTAGGTAAAATTTGAATATATCTTCAAGTAATTGCACTGCCCAGATGGGGAAAATATTTTAGTATGCACCATGTCCTTTGGGAAGACTTTCTATCTCTCAGAGTTAAAAAATGTATATAAAACTCTCTGACAGACTGTGTGTGTAAATCCTGTGCTTGTATTATTAGTTTGAATCATATGAAATTGCCATATTCTAGGGTCAAGAAAAAAGACTATCAATCATTCACATGGTTTAACCAAAGATTCTTTCTATAAATGGTAGTGATTTCACACTTTATTCCTCTCTAGCATACATCTTGGGATGCTTGATAACCCTATTTCCTTGAAATAGAAGTAGAATTTGCAAAAACATACATATGTACATATTGGAAGATAAAGGACCTCGCAGTCAACATCTGCATCTGCATCCAGGCTTGGCTCTGGCATCAGTCATTCTACAACCTCTACTTTCATGACTTCACTAATAAGGAAGTTCAAAGATTTAATTTAATAGCTACCTTATTGGATATGATGAAGTCCTGATTCCAAAGAAATTTAAGTCTGTGTCTTTATAACTTGGCAAATTTAATTTGCCTCTAAGAAAGACAGTGAAGTCCAACTTATTGGGTTCAGACTATAAATCAGAAGAGTAACAGAACACATTATATTCAGTTTTCTTAAACTGTTATAGAATGAGTTTGGCATTTAGTTATGTATTTGGATGCTAAAATGAGGTCATTCTCAGTGTCAGCTGAAGCCACAAAAGTTAAAAATAAAACAATAGGTGCCATGTACCTCCAAACAAAGTGCCAGACCACCCATGAAGAACTTGTAAGGGGATAAACTAGCCTTTATTTTATTCTTGTACTAGCCTTTATTTTATTCAAATATCTTGGGGTTAAGGGTAAGATTCAAAGAGGCTAAGGAATTTCTTTACAAAATTTGTTGATATATACATCTTTTTCCCTGTCTGTTAAGACTTTTCATGTTTATCTTCCTTTCTGAAGGTATTTCTGAACACTCCAAGCAAAGTTTCTCATACCCTAAGTTCTATAACTAGATGCTTATTTATCATAATTGATAAGTGCTTTATCATAGCACTTACCTCAATCTATTATCATTGGTTAATTTATTGATTTGCTCTGTTAGGCCTAGCTCCCCAAGTTCAGGAACTCTTTCTTATCCAACATCAAGTCTTCTGTACCTAGCCCAATCTGTAAGACTTAAGTGGCTGCAGGTATGAAAGAATAATTCAAAGTAAGGAAATGTAGGGCTTCCCTGGTGGTGTAAGGGGTTAAATCTCAGAACTATGAAGCTATCACCAGCCACTGCAACTTGAGTTTGATCCCCAGCCAGGGAGCTTCCCACATGGCACAGCAGGCCTTTCCTGTCTTGCCCACTGTTTCCCTCAGCAGTATATTTCAGTAGATCTACCTGTTCTGCTCCCCACTCTGTCTCTGGTGTATCCTCTCAACCCCACACATCTGGCCTACACCCCACTCTTGTTTGCATAAATAAATAAAATAAATCTTTTTTAAAAAATCTCATAAGAAAAAAGAAATCTATGGTTTAAAGGGGGAAAAGTCCAAATAATCATCTTTAGCAATTAACGCTGGTGGTTCACATATAAGAAATACAAAGGGACTATACATAAATGAAAAGAGCCCCCACGAGCAGATGGCATAAATTTAATTATCACCCATGAGTTGGGGGGAAAAAAAAATGTTTGCTTTTAGGATGATAACTGTTGGCTAGAATGTGGAGGACTTACTTTCTTGTATTTTTAAAAAATTGTCCTTGACCTTAATTTTCCCACAGTGGAGATATTTATCTTTAATATGAATAAGGTTATTTTTGAAAGGGTGACCAAACAATACTGGGTTGGAGATTCTACAACGTTACAAATATCTGGATCAGTCCATTAAGTTTTCATTTAAGAGCTTTCAGGCAAAGGCCATCTATTTCAATGAAGTATTAGAGGAGGACATATAATTTTAAAACATGCATGTGTGTTTTCTCCTTCTCACACTGCTCCTTCTGCCCCACCTTAAACCCCATCATTTTATCAAACTTTACTATTATCTTTTCTTTTTTATTTCCTTAGATTTCTTGGATAATCATATGGCTAGAACTTTGATGAAATGTCTAAGTTCTATGGAAGGCTGAGTTTTTCTGAAGCAGGAAAACAAAAGGAAGGAGACAATTGATAACCTTTCCTATTTTCATTTCTGATTGTGATATAGTAAATATATGAGCATTTTCCTTCCTGTGAAAAACACAAATAGACACCTGGAACGGGAATCTGGCCAGGCAGTGAGGGTTTAGCTCTTAGTTTCACTTTTCTCTTACCAAACTTCTCCCCTTCTCTGACTCCTCAGTTCAGGGAGCATGTGACCTAAGAGGGGTAAGCATATCCTACTCCTGCAATGCCTCAAACTGCCGCACCCACAGCCATAAATTTCCACTTTCATGCTTGGACATAGCTTATTCTGAATTACCAAAAACAGGAAAACTCCAGGCTTCTGGGAATATGATTTTCCATCCCCGGGGCTCTAAGGCTCGGAGTAGAGGTCAAGTTCTAGCATACTCTAGACTTTCAGGGATTCTTATACTAAGCTCGTTCATCTGCCCAACTTCTCCCCCAGTTAAAACAACCTTTAATTCAGATGCCTCTGTTCAGACTCAGAGTGTGTCCATACCAGGATGCAGGTTCCCTCTCCAGGTAACTTAAACTGCTTCCTTACGCAATAGTAAAGCAAGAATGTCCACACTGAACAAAGTTACAAGTGCATTTAGTGCTTCTCACACTGTAGCCCTCATAAATTTTAAACATTAGTGAGTATGGAAACAACAAATGTTGGCAAATAAGTGGAGAAAAAGGAACACTCACCTACCATTAGTGGGAATGCAATTTGGTACAGCCTGTGGAAAACAGTATGGAGATTCCTAAAATAATTAAAAATGGAAGCATCATATGATCCAGAAATACCTCCGCTAGGTATTTGTCCAAAGAATATGAAAACTCTAATATGAAGAAACTTGTGCATTCTATGTTCACAGCAGCACTGTCCAGAATTGCCAAGTCATGGAACCAATCTAAGTGCCCACAACAGATGGCTGAATTAAGAAATTATGGAATATACACTCAATGGATTACAAATCATCTATTAAAAAAGATGAAATAGTGCCTTTTGGAACAAAATGGATGGTGATTATATTAAATGAAATGAGACAAAAAGTGAAAGACAGATATCGGATGGTTTCTTTTATCTGTGGAATATAAATAACCAGAAAGCACTGGCAAAGTACAGTAAAGCAAATCAGACTCAGTGAAAATGAAAAATATAAAAGTTACCAGAGGGAGGAGGAAGGAGGAGAGGGAAGGGAGCAGGTTATTGGCCCAGGAGATCTGGTGGAAGGTGAGCGATATGGAGGAGTAAAAACGTAACCCCAAATTATACAACATGGAAGTAATGGACAAACTTAATAAAACAAATTAGTGAGTAAATGCACAAGATTGCAATCTTCACCTAGCATGTGCAAAATACCAACATTTCTGCAAAGCATCCCCCCAAAGAAAATTTTTATGGGTAACAGAAAGTTTAAAGGCTTGGTTCAAAAGGGAGGTAAACCTGAGACTAGATTTGGGTTCTGCTACTGGCCAACAAATGATCTTAGTCAGTCATCTATCTTCCCTAAGACTTAATCCCTTGGGGCCTCCCTGGTGGCATAGCGGTTAAGTTGAAGCACTATGAAACTTAGACTTAAGCTTCATAACTCAGGCAGCCACTGCAGCATGAGTTCAATCCCCAGCCAGGGACCTAACCCACATGGCGCAGCAGACCTCTCCTGCTCGCCCACTGCTCCCCTCAGCTGTATATTTCAGTCAATCTGCTGTTCTACTCCCCACTCTGTCTCTGGTGAATCCTCTCACACACACCCCCCACACACACCTCTGCCTACACGCCAGCTCTTGTATGCATAAATATATAGATCTTTAAAAAAAGACTTAATCCCTTAAATAGAGACTCTGTTTTTGTAGAAATGAACGAGTTAATGTGTTCAGCTCAACAGAATACCAAGTTTATACTACATATTTAATAAATTACAATCATTATTAATGTCTCCACTTAAATAATTAAATCTCACAAAACCCTTTTAAAGGTGAGTGAATGGCCTATGAGTGGTTCAATCAATTAAATCAAGCAGAATACAAATAACTTGGGGAAATTTTTTCTCTAATTCTACCTGTTTTGGCCATGGAATGCTACCCTCTTACTTTTACATGCAGACTCACAGTACAGAGTCAGTAAGTTTTCTAAATTATAAAGTGTCCAGTGGGTGGGAGTGGATAAAATAATTCCATTTGAATTCTATATCATAATATGCAAATTAGATATTTGAGTTGGGTGGCTGTGTTGAAGCTTGGTCTTACTGAAGATTATAAAACGATTTGTAATCATTCTCCTGGCTTTGCTGTGTAAGGTGGTCATGATTGTAATTAAAGTTAATCACTAGTTATACTGCAGAACAAGAAACATTATGACAGAGAAGGAGTGTGAAAGGAATGCCAGGATAATCATTGCATGCTGAGGTGTCCTATGTCAGGGAATAGAGAAAACTAGCTTAGAAGGAAATGAAAATTAAGGGATTACACGACTTAAACTCCTAGAGGATGAAATATGTAATGAATTTTATTTCTATGCATAAATAGTGACTTCAAGCTGAAAAGTATCAGTCACAACTGAGGGAAAGTGGCATATCTCAAAACATGAAACACAAAAGAGATTTGTACAAATATTCACCAAAGTATCAAGGGAGTAGAGGCAAATTGGCCACATGTAAGTATCTAAAATGAATAAAAGGACTAATGAATTCAGATACAACCATATATAAATTATACAACCATAGAATGATGCTTACAACACAAGAAAGGCTTATGTTTAGTTATCAGAAGAAATTTATGATAATTCATTTTGCAGATAGTATAATTCTGTAAATAATTGATAAATAGCAAATGAAAAGAAATAATATGTTTATTTTCTTTGATTCAGGACTCATTAAGACTTTCCCTTTAGTTATCTGCACCGTATGTTTTTAATAAGCACATAATACTTGATTTATTCTGTACCACTGATAATGCAGAATGAATTTTAAGTAGTCTCTCCATCTGATGCAGTAAGAAAAGTCCTACATTGTGGAATTCAATTGAGTCCTTTCTAGAGCATCAATTAGGATGCTTTTTGTTTGAAAACAATAATCTAATTCAGAAAATATTAAATTTATGAAAAAAAATTAATTTGAGTATGTGGATTATGCAAAATGAGTTAAGTACCCATACAATACATCTGGAAGTTGTCTCTGTATTGTTTAATTATAGAAAATGTGCATTCTTACATTATTAAAAGGAAAGTCATAGAAATTCACTCTTGATGTATATGAGATCATAGCAGGATTCATAGAACAACTGTATTCCATTTGTAAATGAAATCAAATACTAGACAGTGAAACAGTATTACTATGTTAAAACTTGTAAAGATAACTTTTGAATATTAATTGAACTTCGGCACTACCTTTGGGCTATATTTTCTGTTTCTGAGAACTGATAGAACTCAGTCAATTAGTTACACCTATGTTCAGGTGATCAAACAGAAGATACAATAGATGAATCTAATTTGACTCAAGTAAACTAGACCAGGCTTTCTTCTGAAAAATAATATTTGAAAAATCATATGAACTCATTGTAGTATAAAAAGTTGAAATCTATTTCCTTCTCATTAATGACTGGAGTAGAGGGGGAGGGACCTGGCAGGGGCATTTAACTGCAAATAGTTAATATGTCATCTGGAACTAGTACCATTTCATATTGTGAAAGCAAAATATAAAACACTTAAGAACAAGTTCTTGCAGAAAACAAAAACATATCACCATATAAAGAAGTATTTTTGATTCATGATTCAGAAATGGAATATGGAGACTAAGATAAGGTCATGTAACCTTGAAGAATACAGTCAAGATTCACAAAAATCAGTAAGTCTTTGGAGCTATCCTTTCTTTAATCCGCTATTCTGGAATATTCTGGAACACTTTGAGGAGAAAATGTGTTCCTTTGGGGCATTCCTCTCGAGTGATTTTTCCAGGATGGTTGGTATCTTTGCTGGTTATTCTACCAGACTTCTGAGAGGAGTGTAGAGAAACCTTGCATTTATATAGACAACCTATAATCCCCAATTTAGGTTGTTCTGCTTACAATTTATGAGTCCTCAGACATGTCATAAAAGCTATGTAAGCTTGGTCCCCCTCAGTAAAATACTGACAAGGATCCATCTCTTATAAGGTTGCCATGATCACTGAATTAAATATAATACAGAGCAAATTGATGATAAAACCAGACTACTATACAGACTACTATATTAGTTTTATATTGCCGTATGACAAATCACCACAAATTTAGTGGTTTAAACAACATTCGTTTATTAGCACACAACCTGTAGGTCAGAA
Source organism: Scalopus aquaticus (assembly GCA_004024925.1). NCBI lineage: Eukaryota > Metazoa > Chordata > Mammalia > Eulipotyphla > Talpidae > Scalopus > Scalopus aquaticus. The sequence goes on from PVIJ01003545.1 coordinate 60,009, forward strand.
GTTTGGGCAGGCTTAGCCAGGTTCACTTCGTAAGGTCTCACAAGACTAAAATCAACTGTCAGCCAGCTACATTTTCATTTATTAGAGCTTGGAGTTCTCTTTCGAGTTCATTCCTGTTATTCACAGAACAGTTCCTTGCAGTTGTACAGGTTACCTTTCTGATTGTTGGCTGGAGGGTGCCCTCAGTTTGTATGTGTGATGCCCCCCTTCATGGGCTTGGCTACTCTCTAAGGTTCCCTTTCTGATAAGTGAGAGAAAAATATTCTGCTATTAAAAGACTTGTGTGATTAGATTAGGCCCACCTTGGTATCTCTTTTTGATGAACACAAGCCAACTGATTTGTAACCTCAATTATCTTTGAAAAATCTCTTTTGCCATGGAAGGTAACTAATAACAAGTGTGATCTCTCATGCCATTCATAGCCCCAGTTGTTAAGCTGGGAACATTTTAGATCTCTGTCTACCACTCCCTCAATAAATGTCAATTTCTTTGTCTTAGCAGTAAATATGTGGAGAAATAAAATTTCACTCAGCAGAGGTACTAATTTTCCTGTAACTAATAAAAGGGGTAGCATAATATCCTTTAACTAAAATGGGTTTTACAGTGAGATAAATACAGGTCTCAAAACCAATTCTGCCTTTTACCAACTGTGAAATGTTAGATAACTAACTTCTTAAACTTCTGTTCTATACTTTGTAAAAATCTCAAAAGGCCATATAGAAAGATCAATATCATTAATTTAGAAGGTACATAAAGCTTGTGTTGACATCATTCTCTCAGACTGCTCCTGGGGCTTATGAAAAAAATCATATGAATCTCATGTAGCATAATAAGTTACAATCTATTTCCCTTCTGTTAGTGATTGGGATGGAGGTGGAGGGACCTGGTGGGGGTATTTAACTACAATTAGTTAAGCTGTCATTTGGAACTAGTACTATTCCATACAGGGAAAGCAAAATATGACGGTTTCCCACATTTAAACTACATGGTGGTCAAAAAGAGAAGGCTCTTAGCCCCTTTGCTAACTTCTCAGTCACTTCCAAAAAGAGCAAAGTGCTGTGTTAGTTTTCACTGCACATGTTTCATCTTTAAAGTATTCATAAAAATAAGAATGCCCAGGGCCTCCCCGGTGGCGCAGCGGTTAAGCGCTGCGCTGTGGAGCTGTCGGCAGCGGCGACGCGAGTTCGACGCCCAGCCAGGGAGAATCCCACATGGTGCGGCAGACCTCTCCTGCCTCGCCCGCTGCTCCCCTCAGCAGTGGATTTCTGATCTGCCTGTTCTGCTACCCGCTCTGTCTCTGGTGAACCCTCTCGCCTCCCCACACCTCTGGCCTGTACCCCAGCTTGTATGTATAAATAAAAAATAAATCTTTAAAAAAAAAAAAATAAGAATGCCCAAACTGTTCATTCAAAATTTGAGAAATTTTGAGGTGGCATCCCTAAAATTCAGGCTGCAGAGACAAATGACAGACCTGTTAAATCAATAAGGTATACTCTGAGAGTGATACCAGAAATTATGAAAAATCCATAAAATGCCCATATCGTCACTTCAGTTCACTAGTAGGTGCTCACCTCCAGGCTGAGCTAGTGATAGCATCAGTGTGGTCTACGTTAGCAAACTGTAAAATGTAGGGAAGACAAGGAGCTAAAAAAGCATAGCTACTCAACCCTTACTTCCATTCACAGACTTCCATTCATAAAATTCAAGTAACAATTGCTTTGAAATTGGTTAAAGTATCAATTAAAGAGTCAGATAGAACACTGAATGGTGGCTCTTGACCCCACCTCCTCATTAAATCAGACCAAATTAAAACGTTTCCAGATAATTCTAAGAAGTCACCAAAGGGTCTAAGAGCCTCCTCTTTCTGACCACCATGAAGTCTAAATGTGGGAGAAGCAGTCTGAGAGAATGATGTCAATGCAAGCTTTAAATGTACCTTCTGAATTAATAATATTCATCTTCCTAAATGGCCTTTTGAGATTTTACATAGTATGAAACAGAAGGTTTTTTTAAAGATTTATTTATTTACTTACTTACTTACTTACTTATGCATACAAGCTGGGGTGTAGGCCAGAGGTGTGGGGGGGTGAGAGGACTCACCAGTGAGGAACAGAATAGGCGGATCAACTGAAATACACTGCTTAGGGGAGCAGCGGGTGAGACAAGAGAGGTCTGCTGTGCCATGTGGGAAGCTCCCTGGCTGGATATCTAACTCATGCTACAGTGGCTCTGCATAGTTTCATAGTGCTGCAATTTAACCAACCCATTGCACCACCATGAAGGCCCCAGTATAAAACAGAAGTTTAAAGAAGTTAGTTATCTAAGTTCTCACAATTTTAAGAAGGCAGAATTGATTTTGAAACCTGTATTTGTCTCACTGTAAAGCCCATTTTAGTGAAAGAATATTATGTCACCTTCTTTATTAGTTATACAAAAATGAGTACCTCTGCTGAATGAAATTTTATTTCTTCACACATTTGTTTACTGAACACATGTACGTATGTGAATGCACATCTTTCCTAAGCTCAATGGCTGAAAATGCTTAAACAGCTGAGTTTATTTACTTAGTGTCTAGAATCATAACAATCTTAGAATTATATGATTGGCAGGAAAGTTAATCAACCTTAACTCAATATAATTGGTTAAATTTTCATCTCTTGACTTGAGGCCAATTACTATTCAACCAGTGGCATTCCAAGTCTGCTCAAGTTTCACCTTTCACTTGCAAGCCCACATACTGTGAATAAGTTGAATAGAATTGTTAGAGAATGTCATGCTTCATAGTTTGGTATCATGTAAAGACTGGAGTTGAGTGAAAATCTCCAGCTATGAAGTTATCAGAGCTAAATAAAACAGAACCAAAAAATAATATTTCAGAATTACGATTCTGTTAAAGTCATGATAAAGGCATTCCCTTTACTATCTTTAATGCAGTACAGCAATGCTACTTTGCTTGGCATAATCTAATCATGTAACCCGTGCTTCCACTGGTCATACAGAATAAGCTCTGCAGATATGTCTGTCTTATCCAATGCTATATCCCTTGAATTAGGTGCATGGTAAATACTAGATTCTGAATAAATATTCATTCATTGAATGAATGTTGGAAAAGGTCATCGTGATGACCTGGCTGCCAGTTAATCACATGCTGTGCCTAAGCAGTTGGAGGTTCAGCACTCCTTCCCCATCCTTGGAATATGCATTCCCACACATCTACTATTTCCATACTAACAGTCATTTCGAGTTTGCAGCCTTGAGAGAGTAATATGTTGTTGGAGATAATCCAGACTATGTATGTGCTGAACCCCATTATGGCCTCTATATAAGCTTGTAAGATTCTGCATAAGGATGTAGAGGTTTACTAACCTTGCAGTCACCCAAGACAAACCTCATCTGTAATTTCCTCCTCTTTTTTAAAACTGCCACCTACCAATCTGTAACAATCTGCTTCTTTCTTTGATTTCTCCTTGCCACCCCCCCACCTGCCTCCGTACAGACTTCAGTTTTGAATTTCACCCAAGGAACTCCAGAGATTGCAAACTAGCAATAAATGAAACACAACAGGTTCTATCCAGGGAACCCTCTAGTTACACATGCAAAATAATACAAAATTTAAGCACACACTCAATGATTCCAAAGGTGTTAGGTCTACCCTTAACTCTTCATAAGTAAATACTGAATAACTTGGTTCCCTGAGTTAGAAACAAAAACTTTTGCTCACCTTAATTTACTTTTAAAGTAGTTTGGCTAGGGAGAAAGCTTCATGCACACAATATCATCAATAAGCACAATAAATTTGTTTATTTGCCTCAGTTTTTCCTGTCAAAAGGATCTTCTTCTTCCAGAGTTATGGTCATTTAGCTATTTCACCTTGGAAACTTGGCAGATAACAGCGTTCAAGGATTGGTTAATTTCACCTAAGTTGTCAAAAATATGCGTATAGTGTGATATGTATAGTATCTGTTCCTATCTTCTTAATGTCTGTGTGATATGCAGTGATAGTTTCCATTTTGTTTTTATTATTGGTAACTTGACACTGTTTCCTATCAGTTTTAGTATAGGTTTGTCAATATAATTGATTTTTTTCAAAAAATGAGCTTTTGTTTTATTGATTTTTTTCCATGCCCAAATGATCTGCTCTTATTATTTCTTTCCTTCTGCTTGCTTTGAGATTATTTTGCTCTTCTAATTTATTTAGATGAAAGCTTATGTCAAAGATTTAGACCTTTCTTATCTTCTAATATAAGCATTCAATACTATATATTTCACTCTAAGCACTTCTTTAGCTGCATCCTACAAACTGTGTCATGTTGTATTTTCATTTTTATTCAGTTCAGACTACTTTCTAATTTCCCTTGAAACAGCTTCTTTGACTTACTCATTAAGACTCAGTTACAGATGGTGTCAGTTCTTCTGTACACTTACTGATTTTCTGTCTACCAGTTTCATCTGTTTCTGAGAGGGGAATATTGTCATATCAAACTGTAATTTTGAATTTATCTCTTTCTCCTTTTGGATTTTCCTGAGCTTCCTGAACCTCTACGTTTATGTATTTTGCAAAGTTTTCAGATTTTTGATACTGAAATATTTGTTTCCTAAAAACTACTCTTTTTGTGTTTTCCTGGTATTCTGGTGGCATCAAAGTTAGATCTTCTGGCATTTTACCAAAATTCCTTGGGGAGGGGAATTGTTCATATTTTTAAATATTTTTTCTCTGTTGTTCAATTTGGATGATTTCTATTGATCAAGATTCAAATTCACTGACTCCTCCTTAGGCATCTCTATTCTGCTATTAAAACTGTCATGTGTATTTTTAATTATGATTCTTGTGATTTTTGGTTCTAAAATTTCCTTTTGTTTTGTCTTATGCTTTGACTTTTATTTTCCTGCTGATATATTCTATCCTTCCCTTTATTTCAAGGATGTTGGCCCTTAACTCTTGGAACATGATTATCGTGGCTGGCTGTCTTTGGATTGTATCTGTTGATTGTATTTTCCATTGTAAGTTGTTGAAGTTTTCTTCATTTTTAACATATCTTGTAATTTTATATTTATATTTTATATTTGTATTTTATATTTCTGGATATTCTGAACATTATATTATTATATTCTGGCATCTTATATAAACTTTGCAGAAAATGTTGACATTTCCCTTGGTTTTAGTGGGCAATTAATTAAAATAACTTCAGATCAAGAGTTCTAACCTCCCTCTTACTGTCTACAGTTCCAACATCATTTCATTTCTCAAAGTCTTGACAGTGTTATTTGGACCTGTTTTGACTGACCAGTCTGGGACCAGTATTCTACTCTATATTCTATTATTAAAATTTTCATATTGTTTATGGTTAGATACATGCAGCTTGGAAATGGGCCATCCCCTCAGTATCTCTGACACTCCTTATTTCCCAGGGGGCCCTTCAGCTAGGTGTTGTACCTAGAAATGTAGGATTTTAGTTTCCTGTACTACCACATACTTCCATAGCTGAATATGCCTCCAGAAAAAAGCAGTAGCAAGACAGAAAGAGGCAAAGGAGGAATCTTTCAACAAATGGAGCAGGGAAACTGGATACCCACATGCAAGAGAATGAAGCTGGACCCCTACTGCATACTATTTTATTAAAAGGCAGTTAGGGGGTGAGTTGGCTAGATAATTGGCAGAAATATGAAAACCATTAAGCCTTCCAGTCTTCTTTTCAGGTATGAAGGTGAAATGGTGGTAAAATATACCGGTTTTCTAGAAGTTGTATAGATGAGAGGAACTGAAGGCACCACCATTTAGTATACAGAAGTTACACCAGACCCATGCAATGTATCCCTCCAAATTTATACATATTCCCTCTGATTTCTAGATGCAGGGCTGTATTCCTGCCTTTTTGATGTTGGTTGTTCAAAACTTATCAAGGTCAATTTTCTAGGGAGTAAAAATTTGACCCCCTGCCTAGGAATGTGATATAAATGGAGAAAAGAGCACTTACCTGCCTTTCAGAAGTAAAAGAGGGGATCAGAGGTCTGAAACTGTTTTCAACAATTTCCTACTTTAATCATTGCCTGGCAGAGTTTGAGGAACTTGGACCCATGCCTCCAAGTCCCAGGCACAATGTTCAGGGGTAAATACAATGACTCTCCTTAGCATTCCTTCTGAAGGTACTTAAAATTCAGTACCCCTTGCATTCATAAATCAGTGTATCTTTCCATGCCCTCCCTTTAATAACAGTGTTTTATGCTACCATCTTATTTTCTTTCATATTTGTCTATATGAACTTAAAATTTTGTTTTCATTCCTTTGATAACATTTGGAGTATTTCTAGGGGAGAGAGGAGATAAGATTTTTTAATTGGCATGTTTAACTGGAAGTTTAGTATATTGTTTTATTTAAATCAATCAGAAATAACTAAGAACTGAAAAATGGCAAAATGCCTCAATCCTTAACGTTAAACTTCATCATTCTAAATTAGATAATGCGATTAAGAGAATAAATGATGAAACCTCCCCCAGTTCTCTAAGGAGATCCAAAGTATGAATGAGTCAGTGAGAGATAAGTCCCTACATCTTGTGCATTAATTTAGGAGAGATAGTTCTATGGGGAACTGACTCTGTTCTAATTAAAAAATTACGTGAGAATTAATCCATGAAAAGAATGCATTATGGCTATAGATAAAACTGCTAAATTTTGCATTTTTTTCTGTTTGAAAGGTATCTTGCTATTCAGCCTGACCCATTGGACTTTCCTTGAGTAAGAGCCTTGGCAAGGACGCAGCATAAGTAAGTAACTTAAGGTCTGAGTGGTAATTTATATGACATTCATCATCTTCTACCTCATTCCAAGGGAATAATGTCCTGACCATGAAAGAATTCTGGCCAGGACCAGGAAGCAGGGCTGATGTGTAACATTGCAGAAATCACATTATATCAGTGGATAAAATAAGGTAAAAATTGGGCATAATTAATGCATTTAGTTATTTCAGGAGCCATCTGCAACAAACCACCTGAAGTAATGCAGACACTGTGAAGGATGTTGATGGTAATTTCTGGTTGCCATAAGCATCTCTGCTCTACTATTTCATTAACATGTAAATAGAGTTGCTGTGTGACTTGCTTGTGGTTTTGTTTGTTTTGTTTGAACAAAACATTTCACTTCAGTCACCAAAATGGAAGTGCTTGAGAGCTTTTCTCTAAGATTGATAACAGTGAAGGTCACGGACTTCAGCAAGGGAATTAAATAGTACAGTGATGACTGTCTCAAGTTTGCAGAACATTTACCTCTGAGATAAAATCTTGGTTTTTATTTTCAAGGATAACCTAGAGTAGGCAAAGGTAAGGCAATTATTCTCAGAGGAAGAACACATTGATAGAACAATGGGAACACTTAAAAGGTGCCCTTAACCATTTTCATATAAAGGGAAGGCTGAAAAGGCTCTGTTCATTCATTTATGTTGTCATTATAAAATGCCTTGGAAACCAAGATTCATGAATGTAAATTGCTGGGGAAGCAACTGACATAATTAATGGGGGAGAAAAGGTTCTTGAAAAAATATTTCTACAACCAGAGCTTGGATATCTGTATTCTTTGAAGTGTGAGAATATTGGTTCTCAAGTTCAACTTGGAGATAATTTTTCTTTCTTGTGTATCCACTGGACATAAATGAATATTACAATCTGTTCACACTTTGTTATTTCAGAACAGTACTGTGTATCCGACATTAGTGGTACCTGAACATTTACGAATTTTGATCATCACATTTATATGCACGTCATATTCCAGACATTATTGTTAACTTTCCAGGCAAAAATAACAACAATTTAAAACATGATGGCAAACATAAAATTGCCAACTTAATTTATTTTGCAAGTATCTTTTATCTAACTTTATGGATACTATAACAACCACCACCCAAAAAAATTAAATTCTGAATGTCACTTCTCATGAGGCTTGATGCCATTTGATAACAATGATTATAAAAAATTAATCAGTGATAACTGATAATTTATTTTACCCTAACTAATACAGACAGGCATAATGTTCAAGAAGTAATGTTTCCAATTGAGAATCAAAATATAACTGAAGCTAAACTGACTTTGTAATATGACTAACAATTTCATATTTAAAAACACTGTAGTTGGAAAATATAGCTATTGATAATCCCTACTTTGTAGGGTTGTTATAACACTTCAATGAGTTCTCTATGCAATATGCTTAAAACAGTGCCTGAAACACAGTAAACAGTCAATAAATTTTATTTGCTATATTTCAGTCTGGCTGTTTAAATCAGATAATGTATAAGCCCCTTTGTCACAATATCAGTATTAATTTGTTCTTATAAGCAACTCTGATTCTCCTGAGAAAGAAAATCTAGCAACCCAGGCCTACCGCATGGCCTCAAGGCATCATGCAACAGAATGATTTGACCATAAACCCATGCATGGACAAGAGGCACACCAATACCAATGACCTTCAGTCAGCTCTACATTCCAGCCCCCCTGTCCACTTTACCCAGTGACCTCTGTGCACCAGGCCCATACCATAGCCAATGAATTTAAATTCTTTTATTCCCCAACATCCACATCCCAAAATGTGACATAAACCTATCCCCCTGGCAACTGTGAAAGAAGAAATCATTCTGGGAGCTCCTGTCTCCACTTAGCCTGCTCTTCAACAAATCTTTTCCTTTCCCAAACCCTAGTGGCATATTATTGGCATTTATGTACATCAAGCAGCTGGACCCTTAATTGCTTAGTAATAAAATCCTTACTCGATCCTTATTCAAGTCCCTAACAGAGAATCAAATATAAAGCCATAATGGTGAGAAAGTTCTTATTTATATAAAGTACACATGCATAGAAGAGAATGTGCATAGTCATATGGTTCCCCAAGGACTCATGTCAGATACACAGGATTTGGATTTAACTCAGTACGCCTAGTTCTGGGTGCTCCTAATACATCGTTTCTACCATTACCCCAGATAAGACTGTGCTGAACATATTACCATACTCAAGGTCACCCAATTCCCAGCAAATCTAGGCCACATCTGCAGGTAAAATTCTTTATAATCTCTTCAGTTGATCAGAGGAAGGGTTTGAAGGTAGTAGGCTCTCAGAAGCAAGACCTGACAAGTCTGAATACTTGAGAAGGTAGCTCACCAGATTCCAACACCTTTACTCCAGAATAAACCCATCAAAAATCTTTGTTTCCCACACTTCTGGTATAGGAATTTTAATTAATCATCTTCCTTAGAATAACTTCTCATTTCTTGTGCTGGGACTCTGAACTTCAGAGAATTTGTAATTTCCCAAATGGACCATGTTCCTAGCACCACTCTCATTGACTGGCAAAAGTTTGGTGATTCCTTACTTTTAGACTCAGCAATCTTCTATCACATTCTAACTCTTTAGAACTTTGACAACTAATGTAGAGTTGTCAAAGGTATAATTTTGTTAACTATAAAATAAAAAGATATGGCTGCTTAAGTTTAAGAATGCTCTAGTATAGAGTCCTTTAATCCAGCTTCTATACCTTAGTGGAATCTAGTCCCATCTTTTTTGGAAAGTGATTGATGTCCCCAAATGACAAGCATTCACAAAATCTTGTTCCCCAATATCTTTTTCCCAGAAATGAGGCTTCTACTATTTCTCTGATAATAAGTAGGTTGTTTCTCACCCAACTCTAAAGACTCTGAAATTATGCCTTGACACTTGAGTACTCAAATCACCTAACTTTTAGGATGGGTAAAGCCAAGTTTACACATTTTTGGCTGCATTCTGCCTTCTAAACTTCTGGGCCTAGCTGCCTGGGTTAGTTCATGTTGAGCAGATATATCCCTTACTCTTACTTCTATAGGTGCAAACATTCTAACCAGAGGCAGATTTACCTTGAAGCTAACTGAGCTTTACATCAAGGCCTCTCAACTCAGAGTTGAGAGCTGTCAAGTGATCGACTTGGAGATAAGCCCTTGGATATGATAAAGCAGCATTTCTATGTAAGAATTTTTGGCCATTTGTCCAGAAAGATCTAAGAATAGAGACCTGAATCTCTAAGGACACAGTTATATCACTTCTTTCCTTATCTCAACAAATGGTCTAATTTGTACCTAATTTTGTAGTATTTTTCTTAAAGAGTGCCTTCCTACAATAACTTAAACTTCGGGCCTCACAAAACCAGGATCTACTACTGCTTCTAACATTATCTTTTATTTCTGAGACCTGAAATTTCCTGTCTTGCTAGCCAGTAGATAAATGGTAAGAGGATACTGCTCTTTGTTATGCCATTCAGACACAGGAATACATTAGCTATGAGGAACTCACACTAGTTGTCTACACTTGACCTCCATAGGTTTTGTCTGGAACTTCCAGTTGCATCTCCTGCTCCTTAACTGGCTCAGTGGTGACTTACATTATCTGGTTGCTCACTTTCTTTTTTATTCTAATTCCTGTCTCAGCTTCCTGGCCTATTTAACTTTTTGTTCCTTTCCCATAAAACACTCTTTGAGAAATGTTACAAGATAATCTTGGTGACTCTCGTAATCTGTGAAATAGTTAATTGAAATTTGTGGAGCGTTCCTTATGGAGATACCTTAGTACATAAGAAGACAGTTCTACCTCAACAATTTCCAAATCTTTGGAACAAAATCTACTTAAGTATGCAAAGGCAGTCCCCCTCCACGGTCTGGTTCATCTTGAAAACTGATTTCTTTGGCTGAATTACTCTATAAAAAGACAAAAGACTGTCAAATTAAGTTAAAAAACAAAATCAAGCAATGTGCTATTCACAAGAAACTTGCCTCAGACCAAGTGACAAAAAGCAGTTGGAAACAATGGGATAAATCAAAAGAAAAAAAGCAAATGCAAACATTTGAAAGGCAAGAATGTCAATATTTCATCAAAATGATCAGACATAAGACTAAAAGCAGTAAGTAGTATGAGGAGGTATGTTTTAAAATTATAACAGGCACAACTGATGCAATAATCCTAACTCAGTACAAGAAAATAGAAAAAGCAATATTAAGTGTAAGGAAAATAAACTATTGTAGGAATTTAAAGAAATAATGATAAAAATCAAGTTATATTGTAAACTTAATAAAATTATTTGAAGGCTACAGTCAAAATCAAGTAAGAAAACTGAGAAGCCAACAATGATGAGTTATATAGTATATGTGCATGTGCATATATGCATAAACACATGGACATAAATATTACTTATTTTTCTTACATCTATTTCTAAGAGTATCATGTACCTTTTAAAATAAAAGCTTTATATTTAGAAAGTAGAGATTTTACAGGTCAGTCTCTGATTATAATAAAAACATTAAAAAGTGAGCTATAGATTACCAAAATGACTAACATTCTTCAATATTTATAGATCAAACAGGAAATTACAAAATATATAAAAACAAATACAGCAAGAGCTACATTCAGAGGGAATGCACAGCTTTACATACTGAAGAATAAAATCCAAACTATTAGGAAAATAGTACTCATCTTAAGTTAATAAAAAGAAAAATAAGTTAAACCAAAGAAAACCCAAAGTGAGACTACTGGCAAAACAAAGTTATGAAAGGGAAAAACATAGTAGCAATAATATAACAGTCTTCAAAAAGACAAATAAGATGGAAACACTGCTTTGAGAGTGATTAAGAAAAAAGAGATATATAAATATATCTAAGATTAGAAGCCTTTTCACAAAGGTGGAGCTGAAAGCAAAGAAGGAAGCCCTGTTTCTTCCCAAAGCAGAAGCCAAAGCAAAAGCTTTGATAGTCAAAAACTGAGTGCTGAAAGGTGTCCACGGCCACAATGAAAGATCTACACAAGACCTACCTTCCCAAAGCCAAAGATACAGTGGCCCTAAAGACTGTCCAGATATCCTTGGAGGAGCACCCCCAGGAGAAATAGGCTTGACCACTGCACCATCATCAGGTTCCTATTGACTAACACCTAAACCATGAAGAAGACAAAAAACAACAGCACAATGAACATGTGTTCACGGTGGATGGTGGATGTCAAGGGCAACAAGCATCAGATCAAACAGGCTGTGAAAAAGCTCTGTGACACTGAGGTGACCAAAGTAAATACCATGATCCAACTTGCTACAGAAAAGAAAGCATATGTTCGACTAGATCCTCATTATGTTGTTTTGGATGTTGCCAACAAAAAAATGGATCATCTAAACTGAGTCCATCTGGCTAATTCTAAATGTAAATTTTTTTTTACCATCATATATATGTTAAGGATGATAAATAAAACTACATATGCTAGAAAAATTAATAATAAGAAAACATCACACATACAGCAAATTTGGAAATATAGGGGGAAATGGTTTACTGAATTTCCCTATTAACAAATGAAAAACCCAAAACCCAGCACAATTATGGGAAATGAGATTTTTAAATCTACGTTTTAAAAATCACCAAACCAGATAGGCCTACTAGACATTTATAGGGCACTACACTCCCAAAAAAGCTGAGTGCACATTTTTCTCAAGTGACCGTGAAAATTCTCCAGGATACACATTTTAGGTCATAAAACAAGTGTCCATAAATTCATGAAGACTGAAATCAGGGCCTCCCTGGTGGCGCAATGGGTTAAGCGCAGGGCTATGGAGCTGTCGGCAGCTGTGGCGCAAGTTCGATGCCAGGCCGGGGAGATTCCCTCATGGCAGACCTCTCCTGCCTCGCCCGCTGCTCCCCTCAGCAGTGTATTTTGGTCAATATGCCCATTCTGCTCACCACTCTGTCTCTGGTAAACCCTCTCACCGCCCCATGCCTCTGGTCTGCACCCCAACTTCTCTGCATGAATAAATAAATCTTTTTAAAAAAGACTAAAGTCATGTCAGGTACCTTCTTTGGTCTCAATGGTACTAACCTAGAACTCAACCACAGAAAGAAAGCTACAAAAACCTCTAACATGGGACACTGAACAACACACTACTGAATGACTACTGGACAAATGAAGGAAATCAAAAGGGAAATTAAAAACTACCTGAAGACAAACAAAACTAAAAACATTAAAACCCAGAACCCACAGAGGACATAACAAATGCAGTAGTAAGAGGAAACTACATAACAATACAGACCCACATCAAGAAACAATAGCTCAAATAAGTAATCAAAAATACACTTTAAAAACTAGAAAAAGAAGAACAAATAAAACCAAAAGCCATTAGAAGGAAAGAAATAATAAAAATTAGAGTGGGAGTAAATTAATACAAGTTGAGAAAACAATTCCTAACATCAATGAAACAAAAAGCTGGTTCTTTCAAAAAAATGAACAGAATACACATACCTGTAGCCAGACTCAGTAAGGAAAAAAAAAGAAAATTCTAACACATAAAATCAGAGATGAAAGAAAAGTTACAACAAATACCTCAAAAATGCAGAGGATTAGCATTAGATGAAATTTACTTTGAAAATTTATCCTCTATCACTCTTTTTTTATTTATTTTTTTATTTTCTAAAATTGTCTCTAGGTAATTTTGCTAATTTCCATGGAAACTGGAGATGAGTCTCTGGTCAATATTCACTATTTTATACTCGGTCTTTTCAGACTGTAAATGAATGCTCACTATAGGACTCATTGTTCTACACATTCTTCTGGCAGAGCCTACATTATGGATATATCAACATGAAAAACATCAGGAAGCAATTTGATATTTTCTAATACACATTTATGATGATTTAAAGAAAAAAACTTTTTTGTAAGTTATATTGCTAAAAGGCACGGGATGATTTTTAGCCAGTGAAGTCTTATGGAGTCTTCGTTCTTTCATTTTGAAGCTCCCTTGGAGCTGAGATATTTTTCATGATGGAAATAAATGAAAGGGCATAGAACAATTTGGTAGGTAGCATCATTCTGAATGAATTATTGGCTCAAATTCCAAGCAGTACTTTGGCAAACTGACTTACAATGGAATTGGTTTTGTTCTTTCCTGGCCATTTTTCAGCATCTGCTGAGAGAATTTCAAAACCTGTCTTGTAGCTAAAGCCTAGAATTCTTTTGGAATTTTGAGAATATGTCTAGTGAGTTAAACTGGTACTTTTCTGGACCTGCCCTCTATCTTTCTCTCATTACCTCCAATTTATATTTTTTAAAGATTTATTTATTTATGCATACAAGAGCTGGGGTGTAGGCCAGAGGTGTGGGGTGGTAAGAGGATTCACCAGAGTCAGAATGGGGAGCAGAACAGTTGAATCTACTGAAATATATTGCTGAGGGGAGCAGTGGGCAAGGCTGCACCATGTGGGAAGCTCCCTGGCCTGGGGATGGGGGATGGGGAATCGAACTGGTGCTGCAGTGGCTATGGATAGCTTCATAGTGATGAGACTTAACCCTTTGCGCCACCAGGGAGGCCCTACCTCCAATTTTGACTACTGGGTATAGAGGAGTGGTAGGGGGCGGGTTAGAGAAAGGGTCAGAAAAAAACTTAGCTACCGTTTTCTGGTACAAAAAAAAAAAAATGTTCCCTATGAACAGATAATGCCTGGCTATTTTGAAAAGTATGGAAAAATAGCCAGTAGATGAAAAGGAGTACTTTCATCTACTAGAAAGTACAAGTATGAGCCATACCATCCTTATACCTAAACAACATGGAACTCTGCTCCTCTTTAGGACTCCTCTGTAGCCCTTCCTCGTGGAATACAGAGTTCACAAGGCCAAAATGGATGTGTACACCCCAGCCTACCTTCTTGTAAAACAGCCTTGAGATACTTGGGAAATGGGAATCCACTCCATCCCTAACTATTCCTGAGCCCAAATCCAGAGTCTCTATGGGTTTCCTTATTGGGGTAGGTTGTGATGCTTCCGTGGGCACTTCTAAACCAAAATGAGGGCAAGCAGCAGCTGTTGGCAGGGACGGTTAGATAGATTGTAACTATGGGAGTAAGAGTGTTTATGCATGAGACTTTTCAGGGTATAATACAGAGAAGGGAGATGCTATGTGAGTCACATCTTGGTGTGGAACTCCAAGAAATCTATGAATTCTCAATTCAAAATTGGCCTTGTAAAGACAGATGTCTCAAGATAAAAGGATAGAATATATTTTCTTGATGTATAACTTTTTTAAGATTTTTTATTTATGCATACAAGAACTGGGGTGTAGGCCAGTGGTGCAGGGGGGTGAGAGGATTCACCAGAAACAGAGTGGGGAGCAGAACAGCCAGATATACTGAAATACACTACTGAGGGGAAAGGCGGGCAAGACAGGAGAGGTCTGCTGTACAATGTGGGGATCAAACTCATGCCACAATGGCTGGTGACAGCTTGATAGCACTGAGGTTTTAACTGCTATGCCACCAGGGAGGCCCTTGATGTATAACTTTTAAACATTTAGATTTATGACATATGGACCTCCATTTACATACGTGCCCAAATATCCACAAATGTTAAAACCAGGATGAGACATATCTGCCAACAAGCACACAGCCTCATGAGACCAGGCTTCCACTTTGATGGAAGCACAAGCAACCTGGAAGTAACAAGCCTGTATTTGAATCTAAACTTTGCAGCATATGAGTTGAATATTCTTGTTCCTGTTCGTTAACCTCTCTGAATCTGAGTTGCCTCATTCCTAAAATAAGGATGATACCTACCCAAAAAGAATTTTTAAGCAAGAATTAGTCAGTAAGCAGTTCTAAATAAGAATAAATGAATAGAAAACATTAGTCATTACCATCAATACAGACACGGATAATCCAACAACCCAGCGAATGCAACAGGGAAGTTAATTATATTACAATACCTAAATTCCATGCAAGGGGCAACCAGGGTTCTCATCGGATATTCCTGTTTTTACTAAGTGGAAGTTCCCAGTTGTTGTACAGTCTCTTCCAATTCATGGCCACCCAGAGCATTAAGATCCTGTTTAGGTAAAGATAGATAAATAGATAGATAGATAGATAGATAGATAGATAGATAGATAGATAGATAGATAGATAGATAGATAGATCTCAACAAAGCAAAACAAAAATAAGCTGATAAATATAAACCAGAGACGTTCTGCAGGGGAGGGAGAAGGAGAGGGACCAAAATGAGGACAAGAAGAGCACAAAGGACTACTGTGATGGTGCACAGGTAAATTGGTGGTAGAAATTCTAGGGAGATTACACCTGGGAAAAGAAAAAAAAATTGTACAAAAAATGAACGATTATGTAAAATATATACAAATTTTTTAAAAAGATTCCATTTAGGAAAATAGTAGAAGAAATGAGTATAGTACATACACTAAAGATTGTTTGGATAGAAAATTTTCTATCTGTAACCAGCAAAAGGCAGATAACCAGAGATTTTTGTGTAGGTTTATGCCTCTACTATGTGAGTAAACAATTACTAAAATTATCATGAATACTTAACCATTATAACTGAGTCATGAAGTATTCTTAATATCCTATAAAGTATGATCAAAGAACTTCATAGGAAATTAAATGCACCGAATATCAGTGCATTCATTGCCTGCCCTGAATTCTGTTCTTAACACAGAGAACAAGAAGGTGTCCATGTTAAAGTCTCATTATTAAAATAACCTGTTAAAATAAGAAAACTTTCCACATTAATAAATACCATCATTTTGGCTAAAAACTTACAATTGTCTGTAGAAGACCCCAGATAATAAATTCATTAAATCTCTTCCATTATGGTGTCAGCTAGTTTGGAAACTCATTATTTATTTGGCACTAATTTAGCCTAGCAAATTAATTAGAAAGAGCATGGGAAATAGATGCTTCAACACAAAAGTCCAAATCAAAACAAAGCATGCCACTTGCAACAACATGGAGGGAAATGGAAGGGATTATGCTAAGTGCAGTAAGTCAGAAGGAGAAAGACAAATACCTGATGATGTTCACCTCTATGAGCAAAGTAGAGAAAACAAAAGGTCAGATAAAGCCAAACCAATTACAAACCCTAGAATTCTGACTGTAGACTCAGATTAACAGGTGGGGGAGTGAAAAGGAAAGCAAACTGGGGAGGGAGCACAATGGTCTACGGTAAAGGACAAAAGATGCCTTGCTGGTGGGTGTGGCGTAGTGACATATATCTGAGGAGGCATGAACCTATTCCTCCATATCATATACAGTATCGAAAATCAATGTTACTTCAATAAAAACAAGTACCAAATATGAGTCACACTACCAATGCAAATTTTCACATACTTATTTTCATATGTTGTGTCTATTTTCATGTTGTGCACATTGACCTAGTATTTCTTTAATGCTACAACTACCATAGATACATTGAGAGATGTGAAGAAAACTCAGGCATGGATTCTACTCTAATGAAGCCTATATTCTAATAGGAAATTTCACAGATGACAATAAGAAGCTATAATAAATCGCAGCAAAAAAGACTGTACATATAAATTGTTTGGGGCATAAGAGTTAGGAAGCAGTTGCCTCAGGTCTAGACAACTGGCAAACAACATAACTAAAAAAGTTTATCAGAAGTAAAACAAATCAAATGAAAGATTTCAAAATATGTTTGCCCCAGCACAATGGTTTTTTTGTTTGTTTTTGTTGCTGTTCTCAGAAGAATTTTACATTCTTAAAAATTTTCAGGACCCCAAAGAACACTTTTTATGTAATCTATATCTATTGATGTTTTCTGTATTAAAAATTATAACAGAACTTTAGAAGCTATTTATTTACTAATTTATTTAAAAATAGGTCCACTAGATGTTAACATAAACCCCAACTTTTCATTAAAAATACATCTGAAAAAAGTTTCATCTATATCATTTTATACATTTTGCAAATCTCTTTATGTCATTCATGATCTGCACTAAATTGGTCATGATGCATTAATTTGTTAAAGTAGATGATAAAAAGTCAAACTGCAAAAATATGTTTGGTTGGTAAAAGAGAAGAATATTTTAACAGCCTTTTGGGATAATTTTGTATGTTATTTGAATACTACACAAAACTTTAACAAGTGACTATGGCTAGGTAAGTTATATAAACATTATTTATTCCCCAGTCACAAAAGGAATTAGATCTCTCTTAAAATGAAAGAGAATTCATGATATTATTCAGCAGTACTCTGCAAGAGAAACCAAAAAGGAAAGGAACATTGGCCAAAAATGGCTAAAGAAAATCACAGAGGAATCTGCCTCTACGTTGAGTGTCAAATCTACTCAACCCCACCAAAAATTTAATCTCTTCCTTTTAGCCTATCACATTATGAAATATAAATATGATCATGTGTTAACTCTGCTTAAAATTTTTACCTAGCTATCATGACTTCAATAAATTTCACTTATAAAAGAATGGCCCAATTTCCCAACAAGACCAACTGTTGCCTACATTCTTCCTCCTCCATATCTGTCATCTAACACTCCATATCTTACAGCATATGCAATAGCAGACTTCTTCCAACTGCCACTTCCCTCACTTCTCTCTGTCACTACTACAACATGATTGTCTTAATGACAAGCACTGTGTGATATGTATGTTTGTAGTTTAATAACTACAACAAAGCTTGGCACAGAGAGGCACCAAAAAATATTTGTAGAAATATTGCATAATTACACGTCTTTAATTTTGTTTTCAGTGCTCACACTTGACTGGCTTTGTTGTGCATGGCTCTTCTAATATGATAAGTGTTTTGTCCAAACAGGAACCCAGTGATTGCAGAGACAAATCACCTAATGTGGAGAGCTGCAAATCTAGACTACATGTCAGTAAATGCCATAGCACTGTCCTGGTTGTTTTTCTTTCAGAAATGACTTTCTGACATAAAATGATCAACACCCCAGCCTGCAGCTTCCTGCAGTCCAGAAGCAAATGATTCATACTTCTTGTTATTATATTAATGCATGAGGAAAGCAATAAAAATTCCAAGAAGCCATAATATAGTCACAACATCATAACTTTCTCTCATTACCCAGAAGTCAATGGATCATTACTCCTGATACGTACTGATTCAGGCTGACAGCATTGGAGTTTACATTCATTGTCGCTCATATTCTTTAGATCAAATAACTGTCATAACTACCTTAGCAGATTCACTTATGGAACTACACTAGACTGCAAACACTGTACATCCTGCTCCATGTAGATGGAATACTTGCTCTGTCCAAGGTGCTGAGGGTGGAAAGAAATGTGACTCCTGAGTAAAGCCCAATACTTTTCTACACACTAAGTTAGACCATTTTATAGTCACTATGTCACTTGATCTTCACAGTAAACATGTGAGGAAGTTGGTATTATCCTCATTTTTTAGATAAGAAACTCAGGCTCTGTATGGTTGATCCTAAACACCACTGTTAATCTGGGGATACAAAAGTCCCCTCACTACCTGCTTAGTCTCAGGCTTCACCTGTCCCTGCTGGTCCCCCAGAGGCCATTCCTGACATACTTATACTTGCTAATCTGTCTAGAGAGTTCCTCTGTGCCTCTTTTGTGCTTCCAGGAATGCAAGACACCAGAAATTGCCTTGTTCTCTTAGTGAACTGTCCTTTGAGAAATTACCACAGCCCTCATCACTGCTGTGTGTTAGTGCTATAGATGAGCTTGCTTTTATGTATTCATCTTTCAACATATGTAATGCACTAAATAGGACGTGAAAGCATCTTCCCACGTGAAGCTTTCATTCCAGTAATGCAGCTCTGCCTGTGGGTCTCAGCTGATTGACTCAGAAGCTTCTAGAGTTCAAGGGTCCCTGACAACAGACTGGCCCTCCTGCCTCCCTTACCGGATGTTCAATCCAGGCTCCTGATAGCATTGTCTCGAAGAGTTTCCCACAAGCCTGCTCTTAGGAGTCTTAGTCAATAAGTCTCTGTGTTTTTGGGCTACTAGAATTGACCAAAGGAACTTTGAGCGTAGTGGGATGGTTTTGACCTCAGTTAAGAACAATACATATTCTCTTCTGTACTGCTCCTCTAAGTCCTCTGAGTCAAATGTTGATTCTAGAACACTTATCTCCAAAAACTGAGGGACCAGCACGCAAAGGTCTGCAGAAGTATACAAAATATCCAGATAGGTGCATGAAAATAACAATACCTCCTTAACAGTAATTCCTTAATCGGACTTAAAGTGCTTATGCTAAGATAGGAGCCACAGGAGATGAATTAACAACTTGGCCTTTCATCCCTTTCTTTCAGTGCTGATTATCTTCATGTTCATAGTTTTCCTGCTCAATCGCCTTACTGCATCAGTCATTGCTAACTTGTTATAGTATCAGCCTCTTTGGCCATTGTTCATTTCCATTTAACAACCAAAGCCCTCTCATCTACAAAATAAGGATTCTTTGCTTTACACTTTTAACTATTTATATCCCTCATTTCCTTCCCAGTCATGCCTCTTTTAAGATTTGTCTGCATTCAATATCTACTTTTCAACCCTCATTCACTTTGCAAATCACAGAAGCCTGCTCCTACCCCACTCTGCCCAAACTTTGCTCTTCTTAAGCTCCTCTAATCGCCATATGGTTGCTAAATGAAATGACTCTTCTAGGTCCTTATATTTCTTGGATTTTATGCAACCTTGACAGTATCAACTATTTTTTTTTAATTGAAACCCTGCTTCTATATCTCATTCTTATGCTCTTTCAGTCTTGTCATTTTCTGTGGGGCTGTGCATTTTAACAATCCGAACATGAAGTAAATTACATACCAACCCTCTCTCTAGTCTCTTCTCCTATGTCTTTACTAGGCTAACTCTTTTTTTAAATTTCATCCTCTTGGCAATTTATTTCCCCTACAACCTACAGTTGGCCTTTAGCAAATTCTCCCACTCTCATCTCTAAATTTTCGAATCTATTACATACCTGTCATTCCTCCTCCTCTCGCTTTGCTCATTCAATAGCAATTTCTCTTTTCCAATTAACTTTTTTGTAGTAACTGGAAAGAGGCGAGTTTCACCTGATGCCACCAAAATTTAAAACTTCTTTATTGGGCATCCCTGGTGGCACAATGGGTTACGCAGTGCTATGGAGCTGTTGGGGGTTGCAGCGCGAGTTTGATACCCGGCCTGGGAGATTCCCACGTGGCGCAGCAGACCTCTCCTGACTCGCCCGCTGCTCCCCTCAGCAGCGTACTTCAGTGGATCTGCCTGTTCTTCTCCCCATTCTGTCTCTGGTGAATCCTCTCACCGCTGCCCCATACCTCTGGCCTGCACCCCAGCTTGTATGCAAAAAGAAATATATCTTTAAAACATAAATAAGACTTCTTTATTTACCACTCCTCATAATATATTCACTCTTTGTCTTATACAGATGATTATGTTAATATTATTTCATATGTGTGACTCTACTATGTGCTATCTATGGTGGGCCATGTGTTTTTAGCAAATAGTGGCTTTCAGGATTTGGTGCAATTTCAATATTTAGTAAAAATGCATCAGTATGCAATTAGAGATGTTTTATGATATCATCATGATTTATTATGAATATACTAAGTGACCGGAGGACTATTTATACATAATTCTCATGTGAGTATGGGCCCAAATTTTGATGCTTAAAATAAATATTCATCTAAAGAGGAATAGAGACATTGAATCAGTTTTACACTTTTGCTTCTTAATTCAGGACTAAGAATTTCATAATGAAAACAGCAGAGATGGCCCATTGTTGCTTAAAATATTAATGAGTTTACCAAATAAAAAAAAGAAAATTTTGTCTCTTACTTCTCAATAGTATTTTTCCTTTGTTCAAATTTTATTGAAGTGCTACTATTTTACATCCTTGTTAGTGTTTTAACAGTTTAGGATTTCCATAATATTTGACCTCTCTTTTCCCTCACTTTCTTTCCCATTCCTCTCTCCAGAAGGAAAAGTACTTTGTGAATTATTTTATTTATCCACTTTTAAATGCTAAGTGACACCAACCTTCCTTTTTTTAACATAGCTAAAAAATTAAAAATAGAACGCAGTGAAAAAAATCCCCCTTCTATTTTTGAACTGCTGTCATACAGTTCCCCTTTTCAGAGACAGACAATCAATCCTACTGTTTTTAGGTCTCTTCTTAAATATTTCATGCACATGCAAATGAATAAACTCCCTAGTATCTATCCAGAAACCAGGGTCTCTTTAGAAAACACTGTTCATTTTTCTCTTCATATACAAATGAGCATAAGACTGGGCTTTTCTCAGCCTCTCCCTCCCAGTCCTTAAAGGTCACACATGATACTAGAATTCTCCAGGCTCCTCCTCTTAAACATCTCTCTTCTGCAATTACTTTCTTAGACTTGACTGGCTATTTTTCTCCTTTTGAGCATGGTCTCTTTGGATTAATGCTTCCTTTGGGTTGGGGGTAGTCAATTTGGCTTTGGCCTCTGGTTTTTTATCTTCTATCTCTCTCTTGGCTCCCAGCTCTACAGTTAGTTCACAGGCAGTCCTGATCCCTGAAATCCCCCTGAAGTCTAATGCCTCAAATACTCGCTTCACAGGGTCATGGTCACCTTTCATTCTACATTTTAGAGAATCTAGGATCCTTCTCTTCTCATCCCATGTCTTTGTTCCATCTTATTTCCCTTTATTTTCTTGCTTGTTTGTGCCCAGCCATTATCAGAAATCTCAGCCCATCTGGGCAAATTAATTCATGTTCACTTTATGTATACAGAGCTAATAAAGCATAGGCTATCATCTTGGTATTAGAGCTCCTTCCCTCTGTGAAAACAAACCTCTATCTCTTTATCCAATAATTGGCTAGCATACCGCTGTGGTCTCTAACAGAAACAGAAGTTTGTCCAGCACACAAATAGTCTGCCATGTCAAGAGCACTCAGCTATAATTTATTTTCCCGTTAGTATCTGGGAGGAAGGACACCCCAAACACCATCCTACTCAAAGTAGCTGATAAAATGCGCAATGCCATGCTAGCAGAAATTTTGTTCTATGAAAAGTCAACTTGGGTTGTATCCTTTTAGGTTGAACTGTTCTGTGTCAACCAGAATATTATGTGGGCACAACAGGGCTGTCATAAGACAGGATCACAAGTTCACAGAGTTGGGAAACTTCACAGTACAAAAACATTGATGACACAAAAGGCATGCTCTCCAGGCACATAATGAATTTCAAGTGGAATATAAAACTGATTGTGTTCTCCTTGGGAAGCGAATTAAGCTAGTTTCCATTAAAATATTCTTGTAATATAGTCAGACATTATTGCCTGTTTCTTTTTCTCACTGGTAAAATTATAATTCATTTTCATAAGTCATCAATTAAAATGCTGCTAATTTGTTTGTTAGGATGGAGGCATGAGTACTTAGGGTTTTTCAGTTCTTTTTGCCGTAGAGCATAAAGATACCTAGGAAGTATAATGTCCAACCACTAAACTATGTAATGTCATTAGATAGTGAATTCATTTTGATTTGTAGGATTATGGAATCAGTAACATGTATTTATAAGTTAAACTTGAAGGCTTACTACAAAACTAAAAGTAAACAGTAACTTATTATCGTATCATATAATATCTAGACTGAATGACTTTGAAATAAGCTACTGTACACTATAATATACATTCTACAGTCTAAATTTTGCCTGTAAGTGATGGGTTGTCAAGGTAATTGCCAATGATAACTCATCAAAATAGGAGTTGGCTCAAGGGCAACATGTTTACAATGCAACACATAGAGTCCTTTGACATGAATGCTTCCATAAACACAGGACTTGACATATAAAATTATATACCTCTTATAACCTACTGTGTGTAAATATATGACTTAAGCTTCATCTAGTTGGATAAAGACTGGTGATTGAAATGCCTAATCCTGCTTGTTATTATTTAGTCACTATTTAGTCATTTTTTAGTTATTATTTTATCTCAAGGATAAAAGAGTTTGGCCATGAGTCATACAAAATAATATGAAATGAGATAAAAGGCTAGCTAACTAGGTACTCCACTTGCCTCTGCTTCCTTCCTACCCAGTCTCATATTGTCTTATTTCATATATACAACTAATCTTCAAGGACAAATAAAAGCCTGCAAATGAAGGGTACGAATGACTGCAGCTGAGAGATAAAAAGAGTCATGACAATGATTACACCTGCCCTTCTCACCGTCAGCTCTACAAGACTCCTTGGAACATTTAGATTTGTGCTGGACACATTCTCAGATACTCAAATGCTCACCATTTTCAAAGTCAAGTTTGAGATCAAAGTTAGGTAATCATATGTAGCAAACTTACACCAATATGGAAAGTATTAACTCAAATCAGGTATGATCCATCAGATCCCTTTAGGTTTCAGTGGGGATAACACCAGGATCAGTTTCCATGCTAGGCTGGGTATGAGTATAACTAACTCCTAAAAGAAGAAAAAGGTCAGATAATTAATACCCTACGTTACTCTATATTATTAGCAATATTAATTGCTACAAAATGTTCAACCTTGATTAAGGTCCACATTTTAATAAAATATATAAATATTTTGGTAATTCTATCAACATAATGACATAACGTAATCAAAGTATCATTTACATTAAAATCTGACAAATTGCAAACAGAAGTCATCCTGTCAAGGGTTTGATGATGGTTCTTTAAAAATGAGTAGGAAGGTAATATAATAATCCTCATCATAAAATATCAATTGAATACCCTCAATGTACAAATCGCTCTAGTAGATACGAAGGGCAAGAAATATATGAAGCAATTCTTGCACTAAAAAGCTTGGAATTGCCCTAGAAAGATCAGGTATGTCCCCACTGCCACCAGCAATGTGTTAACATCCACGAAGTAGTCGCCACAAAACTGTGGCATGATACTGAGGGTCCAATTTGGGTCAAAATCCTGAATACAGAACAATGGTATATTATTTTGTAATTTTATGTAAGAATCAGTCAGCAGCCCAAACGCCAGAGAACAGAAAATGAAATGAATTTACTATACAGCCAACCTGATCTTATAAAGTAATCCTATTGCCATCTTTTAAAAATTTCTACAGGCATAGAAACACAATGCCCTAGTAAAGCAGCAACTGCAATTTTGGAAAGAATGCAGAAACAAGGATTTTTATTCCTTCTCTCCCACTTGACTGATAAGTGATAAAAGCCAGGTTACTGGCCCAGCCCACTTCCTCAACTGTAAAATGGTTGACAAATCTATTAAAATGTGAAAGTCCATTGAAATGTATATTCTAAATGGGTGAATTTTATGATGTGTGAATTATTTCTCAAAAAATGTATTTTTTAGAATGCATATAACCACCCCCTCAAAAAAAGAGTACTTGTCATTTCAATAATCTGAAGGATAATGCTTTCAGCAATGTACCAAACAGTATTTTATCTAAGCAGTTTACCTTTTGCATTTACATTTGAATTTTTGAATGCCCATTATTTCAGATGCAGAAGCAAGGTTGAGGAGCTCAGGGAGACTTCCACTGTCATCGGGCACACAGGAAGGAGCCATTCCCACATCACTGAATCTGTGGTCTTCTGAATCAGACTTTCTTAATAATTTTGAAAAGTTATTACTTTAATTTTCAATCTCTAGTGTTCAGTACCTCTAGAAGATCGACATTTCCCAGGTTTTCTTGCTACCAATGGCCAATTTGACATGGTCAAAGTTTGGATGCTCTGGCACAAAGGGCAATAAAATGAATATAAAATGTATACTAAAGTGCTGATATTGACAGAGCAAGTCTTTGAGAATTGGATAAGTATCATGGTAATAGTACTTCAAGCAAGCCAGGCACTCTTCTAAATGTCTTCCTTAGAGTGATTCATTTAGTATTTGTAATATAGCCCTAAACGACAGCTATTTCATGCCTTGTTTTAAAACGAGGACACCAAAGCAAAGAGAAGTGGCTTGTCCAAGGTCATACACCCAGTAAGTAACAGACCTAGTCTAGGCTTCAAGTTCAGGCAGTTTGGCCCTCAAAATTCAAGCTCTTAATTGTTACACTATCTGTCTCTTAAGTAGTTTCTGTTCTCAAATAACTCCCATTTAGTATGAGATTATATGTATATAGTAGAAGAAAGAACAGACGAGAGCCAAATTAGGAGTTTAAATAACCAACATTGTAAAAGCCTTCTCATCCTTTCAAAGGGCTTTCAAAGATATAAAATTCAAATGTAAATGTAAAAGCTTATTTAATCTTTTTTAAACATGTGCTCTTCAAGTGCTAAAAGATTTACTCAGTGAGACCAATACCTTAACTCTGCACACTAAATAACACAATAAGTATGTTCATCTTAACATCATGCTCTCAGGGAATGTGAGCGCAATACTACTAAAATGATATGGGAATTTTACACCAACCTGCATGTCACCTTCCTGAGCACTCCACCTACAAATATTCTGTCATTTTTGTCTTTGCTTTGTGATGCAGAGTACACAATTCAAGATGGCTGGCAAATGTGTTGGAAGTGGGCTATTGTGAGTTCTGGAAGAGTCAAATAAATAAATTAACTGAGAAGAAATCCAAAGTAGGAAGAGAGTATGCCCAGTAGGGCAAAAAAATGGGAGATTTCAAAGTGAGTACAAGCAAAGCTCTTGAGTCATATGGCTCACCAGAGAGAAAAAGAAGAGCTGAACAAAGACCAAGGAGGACTGGATAAACACATGAAGGACATGAAACTGTGGACAGAGAAAGCAGGCTCTGACTTCCACTCGTTGGGTCAGACAGACACCAGTCTGGATACTGTTGTGAAGGCATTTTTTGATGTGCATTTTTTGATTAACATTTAAATCAGTAGATTTCAAGTAAAGCAGATTACCTTCCATAATGTGGGTGGGTCTCTTCCAATCTGAGCAAAAGATGGCGGTGCCCCCCAACACAGAAATCGTGCATGAGTTTTCAGCCTTGTGGAATTCAGACTCAAGTTTTCAACATCAACTCTTACAGGAACTTTAAGTCCTTCAGCTTACCCACAGATTTCAGACTTGCCAGTCCCCATAACTGTATCAGCCAATTTCTTGAATCAATCTATATTTTTCTCTCTCTCTCTCTCTCTAAGTAAAAAATAGATAGATGATTGATTGATAGGTAGGTAGGCAGATAGATAGATATACATACATACATACATACATACATACATACATACATACATACACATACATACATACATACGATCTATCCTGTCTGTGGAACCCTGACTAATATACTTAATAACCTCATATTCTCACTGGTGTGATATAACTTCTGAAAATCCTCATTTTTTTAAATATGCATAATAATTCATAGGGCTGTGGCAAGTTGTTGTGTCAGGCAACACCACAGTGATACACAGGAGTGTGGAGCAGGCTACATAATCCAGGATGATGCTTAAGGAGCAAGATCCTGGCCTTTTTATTGATAGACTAATAACACTGCATCAGCATAGAGGGAAGGAAGATAGAAAGAAAAGGGAGGGGTGAAACTAGATAAATGTGCTCTGCTGTCTATAGTATCAGGGAATGTGAGTCTGCCCTCCAAGCACTCCTTATCTGCTTGATGACACCGAATTGTAATTGAGGTCAAGCTCCAGATCCCCTGCTGTGGTTTTAATCTTATCAACAAGGCATCCCACTGATCAGCTTCTGGGATCCCTTGTCATACATCAGTCCTCAGTACACCCCGCCTCCCCAGGAGTTCCTGGTCATACCCCATGATGCATAGCCTTCCCAGAGTGATCCAGTTTTCTGCTCTTGATTGATTTAAAAGGCACCTTGCACGGTTTGGCTGTAACTGATTGACCGTGCAGTTCTGACCTTGTATAGGAATGCAGAACTGCAGGTAACAAATTGGCAGCCAAACAGGCCAGGCTGCTTAGGATTAGCAGACCCACAGCAAGTACCTACAAAGGTACCTGGCATGAGTAACAGTCAATAAATGATACCTGTTGTTATTTTAATATAACAAATCAATGCTTCTATGGTTTATTCGGGTGAGCTTTTTAAATCAAGTGGTATGGATCAAAACTCAATCTATTTTTTCACAGAAAATTTATCACATTTTTACTGAGGGATAATTGGCATATATGATTAGTTTCAGGTGTACAGCATATGATTCTATATTTATATATGTTGTGAAATGATCAACACAATAATTCCAGTTAACATCCATCACCACACATATTTACACAACTTTCTTCTTATGAGAACTTTTAAGAACTATACTCTTAGCAACTTTCAAATAAGGAATATAATATTATAACTTATAGTCACCATGCTGTACATTACATCCCCAGGATTTATTATATAACTGGAAGTGTGTTCCTTTTGACCCGTCACACATTTTGTTCATCCTTTACCCACTACCTCTAGCAACCACCAGCTTTGTTTTCTGTTCTGTTTTGTTCTAGATTCCACAAGAAAACTACTATTTTAGTTCACTTTAATTTAACAAGAAATTTAAATGGTTACCTCTTATGTGTTAGCCCTATGGTATCAAATGACACAATTATGAATAAGATAATGATATCATGGACTAAGGACTAGGACAAACATACAAACAAATCTATATGTAACTTACACATACAATTCTATGAGAAGAAATATAGGAGTAGTTCGTTCTTTGAGAGTTCAGTGCTGGCGAAGGGAAGAAGTGTTAGGAAAACCTATAGAAGAGAGGAATGTTCGAGCTGGGTCTTTTTTTTTTTTTTGTGATACAAGCTGGGGTGTAGGCCAGAGGTGTGGGGGAGTGAGAGGCTTCACCAGAGAGAGAGTGGGGAGCAGAACAGGCAGATCAACTGAAATACACCGCTGAGGGGAGCAGAGGGCAAGACAGGAGAGGTCTGCCATGTCATGTGGGAAGCTCCCTGGCCAGGGATCGAACTCGTGCTGCAGTGGCTCTGGATAGCTTCATAGTGCTGCAACTTAACCCGCTGCACCACCAGGAGGCCCTTCCACATAATATTTTAAACAGGACAAACTCAAGGCCTTTGAGAATCATTAAGTCAGAGGCTATTTTCATTCCTTTTGTCATTTGTGTCTCTTGGACAGAATAGTGTTTGTATTGCATTTCCAAGGGGAAGAAAAAAGTAAAAACGAGTGACAGGAGCCCACTTCCTATCAGACACAAACACGTGCCTCCATTAGTGCCCATGTGCCCTGCAGTGACCCTGTCACCATTCTCAAGATGAGCTTTTGACTTAGCTAGATAGGTCAAATCATTTCAAGTTGAGCTGGTTCTTAAAAGATGAGCTGGAGAGGATGGAGAATGTGGGCCAGAGTGTGGCAATGATGCTGATGGTAGCAAGGGCTATAGGGATTTCTTGGTAGAAGACATTATTCTCCTCTTATTGTTAATGGAAAATAGGCCTCAAAGAGCCAGATGGGGGCCTCCCTGGTGGCCTAGGGGTTAAGTCTCAATGTTGTCACATCCACAGCCTGAATTTGATCCTAGACCAGGGAGCTAACCCACATGGCACAGCAGACCTCTCCTGTCTCACCTGTTGCTCCCCTCAGCAGTGTACTTCAGTGAATTCGCCTGTTCTGCTTCCCACTCTGTCTCTGGCGAATTCTCTCACCCCCACTCCTGCACCACTGGCCTATGTCCCAGTTCTTCTACACACTCACACACACAGACACATACACACACACACACACACACACACACACACACACACACAGAGCCAGATGACAGAGTAGCCCCATTCTCTTTAACTTGCTAATTAAAAGATCTCATGCTCATATTGCAGACATGGACAGGAAGGAAACAAAAACAAACAAAAAATTACACATCCAGGGAATTCATAAGAGGAAGGGAGCTAAGCTTTTACCTTGTACTTGGCTCAAACTGTCAGGCTGAAGAACCTGGAGATTAGACTTGTGGGAATTTTAGACAAACCAGAGCCTGGGTCTTCAGCAATAACTGAAATTCCCTTCTGTGGGCTTAGGGAGTGACAGCAATTTCCCAGGTTGAAAAAGACGCACAGAAAAGCTAGAGGTGGTATTAAACTTCCCTGGAAAGCAGTTTCAAATAGTCTGATGCATTTCAAAGTCTCTAGAACAGAATAAAAATAAAGAGTGCTGTAATTTAAATGTTAATATCTCATCAAGTTTTATGTATGAGGAAAAAGGAGGGGGCACCAGCTCCATACTTTCCTTTTCCAGAAGCAGATCAGGTAGCAATAAACAGCTGGCTGCCCTCAACTCAGACATTTTATGCTATCTTCCCTGCCGCATGGTAACATCAAATCGGAAGAGGCAGGCATGGGGGGCTCTTTATTCTGAGACCAGATTGCAGCATGTAGAGAAACATGGTTCTGCAAAAGAACAATGATTCTCCAGTGCCCGGGGCTGCAGGTCTGTGAGTCAGGATGAGGACACCCCAACATGCGTTCCTGGCAACATAAGACACAATGAAGCTGCTACTCAAGCTAGAACTACTCCGTCAGTATGTGTTCACTAAATTATCAGATACCAACTGCAGAAATTCCAGAGGCACAACGACAAGCTTCTCAAAGAGCATTGTGACGAGGATCAATAACGGTGGGCAACTAAAACACTGCTGTGGGGGAAGAAGCACTAAAGCCCACTTCAGAGTTTGACCCTATCAAAACCACTCAGAGGATGTCGGTCAGGATTATCAGTGTGTGCAAGGGGTGGGGGATTATCACCACCATCAGTGCTGTGTGTGCTATGCCTTATTAGCTTCACTAGTGCTAACATAAGGACAGCTATTACTTAATCTTTTGTGTGGATTTACTGTATGCCAGGAAAGATTCTAGGCATTTTATGTGGATTATCTTGAATCTTCCCAGGACTGAAATATGAACTATATCTTAGGTACTATTATTTGCCACGTTTCAGATGAGGAAGCTAAGGCATAAAGATGTTAAGAATGCTCAAGCTCGCATAGCTATTAGCAGCTGAGTCAGAACTGCAACCTAGGTCACTGGACCGAGTCTGAACTGTTACTATCGCTAATGTGAACTTCCTAATCTCCACCTCATGGAGGCTGTATATGCTGTACATAGAGAAATGTCTACCTTACAGCTCCTCTATTTCCACAAATTTATCTTCTATCTAATTTCTGACTTTAATGTTGCTTTGGTAAGGGACAAAATCTTTCATTTTCTAAGCAGAACTAAACCTCAGGGAGCATTTACATGGTGACTAAGTTTAACATGTCAGCAACCAATGGAGAATGCATGAGAGGTTTCCCCCAGGATCCCAAAGGACCAGTGTTTACAAAGTAACAAGATAAGAACGCATGCTGTATAGGCAAGAAGTACTGCTTGGTTTCCCAACTGTGGATTATGAGACTAGGCATTCTGGATATTTTCACTCTGATGAAGAAATCTCAAATGGGATAGCATAAATCACCTTTATGTCTATATCAATCTCCTCTGTTTCTGAGTTCCTACTATATGTATGCTCTATAAGAATCATGTTGGCCCTTATTCATTCATTGTTTTGAATTATGTTATTTTAGTTATTTACCAATTGGTATGTTCCTGGTTCCTATATGGGAGTGTTGGATGTTCATTACAATTTTTATGCTGTGTTTTCTATTTAGCAAAGTTCTATATCCAATACTGTCAGTTAACAAATATTTACTAAAATTACATTGCAAAATGTCATATTTAATTTATTGAGGCATTCCATTTTGTCAGGTTTCCTTATATTGGACTCTTCTGTTATTCTCAGAATGATATCTTCTGGAAACCTTATAGAACAGGGATTCTTGTTTTTTCTAAAATTTAAAGGAAATCACCAGTAAATTTATATATTTTAAGCATTTGGGGTAAGGAAGTAGACTTTATGGAATATTTTTATTTGTCTCCTAAATGAAAAATCTACGGAGACTTTGGGTTTCTTCAGTCTATGATACTTTATTGTGTTGTTTAGGCTTTCAAATTTCTGAAACTAAATTTGAAATTAGGAAACACATACTGCTATTTCAGTTGACTTTTCATGTATTACTTTAATAACTTTATTTTTAATTTTATGCATTTGTACCTTTCAATTTTATATATTTGTGGTATGAACACAAAGATTTTTTTTAATTGGTTTTCACTCACTCAAGTTCATGAGAACGTTCAGAATATACCAGGCTGTTTGGCACTGGTAGGCTTTTATTCAATATCTCTAGAATGACTAGTAAGGAATATCAGTCACTTCTCAAAAAGACAGAAGCGAGCCTCACAAATCTAGTAGAATACTCACTCCATGCAGATCATGAAGCAGTAGCTATGGTGGGTGGGTGGGGGAGCCACTGCAGCACGAGTTTGATCCCTGGCCAGGCAACTTCTCACATGGCTCAGCAGACCTCTCCTGTCTCGCCCACTGCTTCCCTCAGCAGTGCACTTCAGTCGATCTGCCTGATCTGCATCCCACTCTGTCTTGAGTGAATCCTCTCACCCCCACACCTCTGGCCTATACGCCAGTTCTACATAAAAATAAATAAATAAATAAATAAATAAATAAATAAAATTTATTAAAAAATAAAAAATTATAGACACATTAGTGGTTAGGGCTTCCAAACATGAATGTTGAAGGAGGAGGGCATCAATTTAGCCCATAACACAAACTCACACACAGATACACATTGCCTTGATATGTTGTGGTGTGAAGCCATCATTCTGACCATGCCAGAGAGGACAATAAAGCCCCAGTATACAAGGAATACACTTCAATCTAATCTTCCTGTGTAAGTTATCAAAGATTCCCTTTTAGAACTAGAAAGAGATACACCCTGAAATGTCTAGATAACACAATTTTAGGAGCCACCTATTTATTTTTATTTTTTTAAAGATTTATTTATTTATGCATACAAGAACTGGGTGTAGGTCAGAGGTGTGGGGTTGAGAGGATTCACCCGATATAGAGTGGGGAGCAGAACAGGTGCTGAAATACACTGCTGAGGGGATCAGCAGGCCAGACAGGAGAGGTCTGCTGCGCCATGTGGGTCAGCTCCCTGGCTGGGGATCCATGTCGTGCTGCAGTGACTGAGACAACCTTTTGCACCACCAGGGAGGCCCCTATTTACTTTTAAAGAGGATTTATTTACATGTTGTATTGGTTCAGGATCATCTGAAAGTATTCTAAAGACAATGTGGGAGTTTTCAGATAAAATTTATTACTACCACAAGCCTCTTGAAGTCTTAACTTGCATCATCTGTTCTTTTGTGATAATAATTACAATACCTACAGAGAACTGGTGCAAAATAAATTATATCAACTTTCTTTCCAGGATTTTGGGTCAAAAACAATGCAATTTTATTATGCTTTTAACTAATTAAAATGAGAGAATAGGAGGTCTTTCAAGACTTTAATAACTTTCCAGTGTGGAACCATGAGAATATGTGCCTAGAGAATCAACATTGAGAGCAACATGAGATAAATAATTTAAAGAAGAGGAGATAAGTTTTATCAGTCTAATATTACAAGCTTTCTGGATGAAAATGCCCTTTTGACATAATAACATCTCCCCAGATGAAAATTTCTTCACAGACAGAAAAATGAATGGTATTTCATTAGAAGTGACATGTCTGACTCTGAGATTTATGTAGACTGCATTGGAAATGAGATACACATATATTTTGAAGATATATTAATTGTGCCAAATGCAAAGCAGTTGTTTATGGCTTTTAACCAGCTAAAAGGAGAGAAAAGAAAGCTGTTTGTGGAATATTTGCAAATAACTTCAAAAGTGAAATGAATCATTTCAACAGTTGGCTTATCAGTGAAAATCCTGATGTTGATGGCATTTGGTTCACTAAATATAAGCAAAGATATTTTAACATGTTGCTGGAAATATATTTTTCTCTGACTCGAATAATTATTTTGTGTTAATTCATGACTTAACTAATCATAACAGATAATCAAGACCATTTCTCTGGGTAAATCAGTTTGTGAACCATGTATGCATAACCAGCATTCCACAGTCCTACTCCCACAATCGATCCATCTATCCATTTACTCACCCTTATACAACTTTTGCTCATCCAGCCCAAGAATAACCCAGAGGAATAGGGGAATGTTACCCAGTGCTTGGACAAAGTAATAATGGAAGGAAATGAACTTCCTTCATCTTATTAAAAAAAAAAAGTAGGAAAAATCACTGTGGAGGCAATTTATTTTGTAGCTTTGGTATAAGAACATTAAGAGTCTCTTGGTTACTTTATGTTTTGGGTGAGAAGGGAGACTGGAGGGGGAGGGATTGGGGGATTAGAATAGAGGATCAAGGAGTTCCTAGTCACGGAAAACTAGAAATATTGCTCAGGGGCCAACAGAGGTTAAAAATAAGAGTAAAACACTCAACCAAAATGAAGTAGATTATAGATGTAAAAAGTAAGTAGTACAAAGATATGCAAAATGAATGGAAAAAGCAAGGGAAAGCATATTAATATCAGATGAAGTCGAATTACATTAACGTTTTAAACATGAGAAAGAGGGCTCTTTTACATTTTTGAATTAAAGTTACCATTCAAAACCTAAAACTATCAACAGCTTTGATGTTTCCCCAATGTGCTACTAGGTGTAGCTTTGCTGTGATCATGCCAGTTAGCAAAATCACGAGCATCCATAGTCTTAGGAATATTATTCCTGTTAATTTATACATGTTGACTCTAAGAGATAGATTACATTTATAGAAATCATATATATTAGATATGTTCACACATAGTAGTGTTCACAGAATCAGAGCAAAAAGATTTTAAAAGGTATAAATTGTCAGAGCATATTTGAGGACGCAGACACCAAAGAAAAAATTGTAATAAACACTGATGTTCAGAGCCATTAGCATGACACTATGATACCGGATTGAAACTTTACTATGATGAATAT
This sequence comes from Scalopus aquaticus, assembly GCA_004024925.1. NCBI lineage: Eukaryota > Metazoa > Chordata > Mammalia > Eulipotyphla > Talpidae > Scalopus > Scalopus aquaticus. The sequence continues at coordinate 94,635 of PVIJ01003545.1, forward strand.
CAAATAAGAATACTGAAAAGAATATCTTTTTGAAAAAATAGATAATTTTATTTAATCACTTGCAATGGCTATAACAATAAGATTTCACGTTTACCCCACTGAACCGCTACAAAGGCAGTAAAGGAGCTATTATCACAATGAACAGATGTAAATCTGATCTCTTGTACCTTACACACACTCTTATTTCTGTTTTTTGTTTCTTTAAACATATTAAATGCATTAGATTTATATCCTATATGTGCTAGTCCTGGCAATTTCAGTCTCTATGAATGAATCTGCTATCTATTGTGTCTAGTGACAATCATGTGTGATTTATTTACTTTGAGATGGTTGATTGTGAGTTCATTTTTTCTCTGGTAACATATCTGTGGAAATTCTTTGAGTCCTAGATTTAAGGCTTACCTCTAGGTAAGATATACATCTAAAAGTTTATCAGAGAAGCTTTTGCTGTGAATACTTCACTCTCTTTTCTCCTACTTTCAACACGGCCACTGGCTCCCTGTCCCTTCTGCAATCTGGGAAAGTGCAGACTGCCTTTGCACAAGTAGAACAGAATCATTCATGAAAGCATGGATCACTATGTAGTGAAGATTACAACTGCCTACTTGTATGAAAGGCTCTCAGGCTACAACTGATGACATTAATTAATACTATTAAATTGTATAATAACTATAGAGAATTAACGCACGTTAAAAACAGAAAATTTGTAGTCTTCATTTTTGATATGTTATGAGATATATCACAATGTATATAATCTATTTAAGAAGAGCATTATATTCCCTAATAATCCTATCTTCAACTATTGAACCTCAACATTTTCAAACTTTATCTAATGCCTTAAAAAGAATACCAACTGATGAACTCAGCTCTCAGCATTAAAAAAAAAAAAAGAAAAAAAGAAAAGGAGCCATAATAGTGCATGGATGAATAAATACCCTTATGTTAAAAATTGCTCTAATGCTTGCTATTAATTATTAAACTGTAAAGTGTTCAACTGAAATGGGAAGCACATGGATCCTGCAGTGTGTGCATATGTATATTCTTTTAATATAACCTAATTTTTCATTTTTCTCAAAATCTGTCCAAAAAATGATCACCTTTGGTTACAGATCAAGTTTTTTTGGTCCACCATGAAAATCAATTTACTCATTCGAAAACAGAAAAATACACCATAATTTTAAGATTATAATATATACTTAGAGTAATATTTCTTTTTAGCTTACTATAGAATTGAATAAAATATAAAGTATCCCAAAGCACATCTTTATTAGCATAAATCACACTAAACGATGGTTTCTCATCCTCAATTAATCATACAAGCAAGATAATCCAACTGATGAGACATAATTCAAATACGGAAAAAAACGCCATCATCTCACATAATTAATATTGCTAGATGGCTTTTTCTTCAGATATTAGTAGATATGACAAATGATAGGATTCACATATTCAAGAGGGTAATTAAACTGCCACATGTTCAAATCAAATTTAGGACAAAACTGTTTAAAAGTGCTCATTTCCAGCAAAAATGTGGATTGGCTTCATGCACTGAATGTACTGACATATTCAGAAAAGCAAGTTTCACAGGAAATGGAAGGTATATTTGTTTCCTACTGCTGGTGAAATGCATTATCACAAACTTAATAGATTAAAATAACACAAAATTATTATCTTATAAAAAATTATTATCTTCTATTTTTGCAGTTTAGAAATCTGAAATGAGTCTTATGAGGCGACAATCAAAGGCTGCATTCCTTCTAGAGACTTCATCAGTTGGTATTCTTTTTAAGGCATTAGATAAAGTTTGAAAATGTTGAGGTTCAATAGTTGAAGATAGGATTATTAGGGAATATAATGCTCTTCTTAAAGGAAGTCAAGGAAGGATTTATTTTTGGTAGGTTGAATAATGTTCCCCCAAAGATATCCTAATTCCCAAATATGTGAATATATGTCCTTACGTGGCAAAAATGACTTTGCAAATATAATTAAGGATTTTGTGATGGGGAGAGATTCCAGAGTTATCCAAGTGGGACCAATACAGTTCCAGGATCCTTATAAGAGGAAAGCAAGAAGGCCAGAGTCAGAGAAGGAGATGTATTATAATGGAAGCATTGGTGCAGTTGCATACTCTCTAAATAGAGAAAGGGGTCCTGAGGAAGAATGCGGGTAGTATGTAGAACCTGGAACAGATAAGGAAACATTCTCTTCCCCAGAACTTCTAGAAGGAAAGTGGAAAAGATAAGGAAGTAGATTCTCCTCTAGAGCTTCCAAAAGAGACTAGCCCTGCTGACACCAGGAGTTTAGCACTAAGGTCATTGCAGCTTCTGAACTCCAGGACTACAAATTATAAACTTGAGTGGTTTTAAGTCACTCAGTTTGTGGTAGTTTCTTCTAGTAGTAAGAGGAAACTGACACACTATCCCTTGCTTTCTCCAGCTTCAAAGACTACAGGTATTCTTTAGCTCCTGACTACATCACTGAGTCTATCCTCCCATCACTACATCTTCTGTGACTGGCACTCCTATGTGCCTCTAAGATGGAACCCTATGATTACACTGTGCACCAATCTCAATATCCTGAACCACAATTGCAAAGCCCCTTTTTCCACGTGAAATAAGATATTCACAACTTCCAAAATTAGGATATGCACAGTTGTCAGAGGGACATTCTGTTAACCACAGAAGATGGTCCATCATTTTTATCAGAAATATAAAAAGTCAGCTCTATAATTCCTCTTATTGTGGGATGATATAAACTCAATTCTAAATACTAGTAAAGATTAAAAGGATGAGTAAAGATTAAAAGAATGAACAGGGATATGCCAGTTAAAACTTAATAAACAATAGAAAACTTAGATTTAGGACTTCCAAATCTGTAGAAGGAAAATAATGAAACAAATGAGATGCAAGTGAAAAACTGTGGTATCAAGTAAGTCAAACTCATAAAAATAAAAAGAGAAATCCCATTTTTACTATGTTACTCTCATTTTTCAGACATTAACTCACACTGACAAAGACAGAATTCACACTAGTGAGATCACTTAATGTATGTATTTAAATGTATTTTAAATGTATTTAAATTAAATACTTTTAATATTAAAGATAATGAAGTATCATCTCAATGGAAACCTTAAATAAATGTTTGATACAAAATGTTTTTGAATTAAATCTCTGCCAATAACAGAGTCAACAATAAAAATAAGAGCAAAGAAAATTTTACATATGAAAATTTAAAATTATGTAATAGTGGGAGCATCAGTAAAAGAGATACTTTAATGAAATTGAAAGATAACAGAGAAATAGCATCTGGAGAGGTTGCCTGAGGAGGTTTCACTTTGGAGATAGCATTTCAGAGAATACAGGCAAAGGAGATCATCTGCCTTGCAGAACCCCAGAAATAATACTTAGGAAGGCTAGGTAACACATGGAACTAAACGTGGGAATTAATTGAGGGGCTGATTTTGGATCAGTTGATTCCCCACCCACCTAAGTGCTAAGCCCCAAGACAGAACACCTGGAAAGCGAGCATCTAACTATCCACCAAACAGCCCAAGGTTTTCTCTGCCAATGTTTTTCAGTGTGAAACTTGGACCAGAAGCATCACCAGTGAGTTTGTTAGAAATACAACCTAGTAACTGGGAATGGAGTGAGGGAAAGGTGTTTAAAAGCTCTGTTCTTCATATACACATTTAAGTTGAAAACCATTACCCAAAAGAAGTTCATTAAAAGAAAAGTCCTCATATTCTTTTAATATATATTTTTTTATTGTTATTTATATCTTTTATATTTTGTATTCCCCTTGGGTAACCCACCACCAATTCATCCGTGATCCATCTCCGTGGTCCCTTGTGTCCTTTTCTACTCCATTTTGTGCCCTTATTCTCCTCCCCTTGGCCCCCTTCGCCCCCCGCCCATGTCTCTCTCGTATTTGGTTTCCCTATAGTCCTGTTATAAGTGAAACCATTCGATATTCAAAGAAGATAAACACATGCAATTTGCAGCAACATGGATGGAATTAGAGGGGATCATACTCAGTGAAATAAGCCAGAAAGAAAGAGAAAAATATCGAAAAGTCCTCATATTCTAATGGGGGGAACAGTCTCCAGTGAAAATCTGCTCCACAATCTACCACACTTCCATGCTTTTCTCATGATTTTTTTTTCCTTTCAGCTTCATATATCTTCTACTCCTTTTCTCCACCAATTACCTCTCAAGGATTAACTTAAAGTCATCTCTTCCATATGTGTTTCCTGACTTCCCAAGCTGAAGTTAATTCTTTGTACACTTTTTGCTGCATCTATCTCAATTATAAAATTTATCACAATGCCTTAAATATTTATCTTTTTGCTTGTTTCTCTCTTTCCATTAAGCTGTAGCTCCCTGATGCTTGAAAATAAGCATTTAGTGATTTGTTTTCGCAGAGTATACAGGACAATGCTTTGATTATAGCAAGTGACAACATAGGTTTGGTGATTAAACACAAAAGAATGTGTTATTTGTTTGCATATTGATTTATTTATATTCTCCTTGTTGTAACTGACTGTCATGGCAGGGATTAAATAGTAAAATTGCTAAACCACTAAGTGAACATTTTCTTCTTTACAACACATATAGATAACCTGAGTGATGGACAATTCTCTTACCAGATGTCCTCAGCCTGAAAAATTTGTATTTGGGAATTGAATGAGAAGGAACTGCTCAAAAACCAGAATTATGTCAGATTCACAATCCTAATAGAAGCCAACCATTTTTCTTCTCTGGGGGAAATTCCTAGAACTCTAAATATTTTACAGTCATTTCCAATGCTGAATGTAGGTTTCAAATTCTAGAAAAACTAGGGCCACAGCCATCAATAAGGTAAAGTGTGTAAACCAACAAAAAAACAAGGTATAAATGACTACAGAAGACATTTATATTGTTTGACTGATAAGGGACAGAATTTACTGTATGAAACCAGGCACTTCTGAAATTACAGTTGTAGGGTAAATGAGAAAGTTATCAGGTTTTTCCACCCTCCCTTCAGTGATAGACCTCTGCAAGCCTACACGCATGCGTAATGGCAGGCACCTAGAGTGGGGTATGGGCCTGCATGAATGGGCACACCTGAGCCAGAGACGGGGCTTATAAGCAGAAGCAGAAGAAGTGGAAACAGATGCGGCAGAGAACAGTGTGTGGAGCCGAGAGGCCACAGGGCACCACCAGAGAGCCCGAGAAGGTGAAAATTCCCAAGGGGCTGGGAGGACTGCCAGCCTCCTGGCCCCCTCAGCCCCACTGCCTGCTCTGTACATGGTTGCCTCCCTACAAGAGTCCATTAAAAAGCATAAAAAGCCACTGAAGACTCCAGAACTCCTTTTGACCCGTCTGCGCAGCTCCATGGAGACCCTCCGCTCCCTGGTTTTTCCTGCCTTCTACACAGTTTATCTAGAAAACTTGGTGGGATGAAGCCCTTTGGAATCTACATTTCCAGAACAGTACCTGTTTGGGACTCCATAACCACTACCACCTACTGCCCATGAACATAAGCATGACCTGGAGCAGAGCCAAGGCAAGGCAGGTGGGCAGTAGAGGCTGTTTGATTAAATCATCATCTATTTGGTGGGATTAATGAAAATTTTCAGAGAGCCCACCAGTTTCTCCTCCAGAAGACAAATAGTATGTCCTCTTTTGAAACAGAGGACGTTAAGTCCTCCAGGTCAGCTGTTTCACAGATCTTACTGCATCCCACTCGTGTCAGCCCAAGACCTTGGTGCTGATTTTAACTTTAGAGCATTGTAAGTTTAGGACTCAGGTGCTCTCTGCCTTCACCAAAAAGTCCCAGTAACAATGATTAAAGTATGCTAAACTTATTTGAACTTTTCAGGGGGAAATAGCTATATAAACACCTTCCCTCTATTAAACTACTACTAATAGTAATCGATTACTACTCTGAGTACAAGCAATACTACTATCAATAATGACTTTATTCATCAACCTGCAAATCACTATAGATGTGTTAATTCTAAATGAACTCCTCCTACACCAATAGGAACTGATAATGGATTTACCCCTTCTGTCGCTGAAATGGTAGGACTGAAATGATTACTAAAATGAACATTTGAAATGAAGCCACTTGGATTCTGCTGCTTGCAGGGGTGGAAAGTTGCTGGGAAAATTCCTGTGTCATACTACTTATCCAAAGTAGTAGCTATGGCTACCTTGACCCCCTTCCCAAACAATAACGTCTATGATAGATGGGGTGACAAGCTTCCTCATACAAACTGTATAAAACTTTACCATACCTGTTATTCGGGGCTCAGACTTTTGGGAGCTATCCCACTGAGCCTGTGGTGTGACAATTAAATCTCTCACTCCATCTCTCTGAGTGCCGTCTGATTTCTCTGGAAAGTTGCTGTAACAGTATTTACCCAGTGTAGAACATATTTCTCATCTCTATCTCAACCAGTGATTTTTCAAAGAGGAATTTCTCACCTAAACAATTGACTGTGCTGATAATCCCTGAAGTTAAAAACAGGTAATGCCTTTATCTTGAACTTGACTTATGAGCTTCTTCAAACAAGATGTTGAAACCAAGTAGTTCTGGGATAATGATGAATATCATTATCTACTTTCGCACTTCCCCCTCAAAGGAATTATCTATAATCCACAGTAACCTAGTTTCCCTGTTTCCCCTCCCTTAGGTTTTCCCAAAATCTTACTGCATTTGAAATTTTTTATCAAAAAATGTAAATATATGAAAGGTGCATACTTATAAAGTAGATGAGAATATTAAAGTTGTTAGTTTCTGAGAGCAAAAACCCTTAAGGTTTCTATCATAAAACTATATATATTTATGCAGCCTGTAAAAATGTTCATTTTAGCCAATTTTTTAAATTGAAGTGACATTGTTTTATATCCTTATTAGAGTTTTGGCAGTATAGGACTTCCCCCTTCATGTGTAGCACTCCCACCACCAAAACATCCACCATCCTCTACCAATGTCCAATGTACTCTCCTCCCATCTTTTTACCATGCCCCACCCACTCCCTCTCTGGATGTCTCAGATCCATGGTCAGCTTTCAAGGGCTGATTTTAATGTTTGTCTTTGACCCTTTCTTTGGTTTCTCTATATTTCATTTATAAGTGACTATCCAGTACTTATCTTTCTTCTGGCTTATTTTGCTTAGCATTATCCCTTCCAGCTCTACCCATGTTGCTACAAATGGCCTTAGTTTATCTTTTTTGATCACTAAGTATTCCACTGTATATACATACCACATCTTCTTGATCTACTCATCTGTGTGGGGGCCTTTAAGTCGTTTCTGTATCTTAGCTATTGTATCTTAGTGTTGCAATAAACATAGGAGTGCATGTTTCCTTTCAAATTAGTGCTTTTGTAATTTTTGGATAAATACTTAGGAGTGGAATTGCTGGGTCAGATGGCAGGCCCATTTTCAGTCTTTGGAAAAACCTCAACACTATTTTCCATAAGGGCTGGACACTCTACATTCCCGCCAACATTATAAGATTTCATTTTCTCCAGATTCTCACCAGCACTAGTTTCTGGTCTTTTTGACTCACTAGTGTGAGGTGTGAGGTGGCATCTCATTGTGGTTTTGATTTGCATTTCTCCAATGATAAGTGATAATGGTTATCTGTATGTCTTCTTTGGAGAGTGCCTATTTAGCTTTTCTGACCATTTTTTATTGTTATTTGTTTTCTTTTTCTTGAGTTGTATGATTTCTTTGTAGATCTTTAATATCAGTTCTTTGTCAGAAGTATAGCATGCAAATATATTCTCCCATTCAGTGAGGTGTCCCTTTGTTATAGTTACTAGCTCTTTTGATGTACAAAAGTTTTTTAGTTTGGTGTAGTCTCAGATGTTTATATTCTCTCTTTTTTGTTTTTGCTGGGGACAAATCTACAAAAATATCTCTGAAGTTTATATCATGGAGTGTTGTGCCTATGTTTCCTTCTATGTATTTTATGGTTTCAGGTCTTACATCCAAGAGTTTTATTCATTTTCAGTTGATTTTCATTTATAGTGTGAGATAGTGGTCTAGTTTCATTCTTCTGCCTGTGACAGTCCAATTTTCCATTTGTTGAAGAGATGTTCTTTGTTCCAGTGTATATTCTTTGCTCCTTTGTCACAGATTAGCTGTCCATATATGTCTGGGTTTACTTCTGGGCTCTCAATTCTATTCCATTGGCCTGTATATCTGTTTTTGTTTCAGTACCATGTTGTCTTAATTATTATGGCATTTTAGCCAAATTTTTACCAATTCAAGCATATATTCTTAAATACTTATGGGGAATACATAATAATGTAAAAAATACGAATAACAAAAATAAATATTATATTAAAAAAATAAAATAAAAATTAAAAAAATGAAATAAAATAAAATAAAAATTACCTCAGACTTTAGTTTGTGGAAACAAATTATTTTCACCAGTGATTATTTGTGTTATTGCAATACATAATTATGAAAGATGTTTCTCTGGTCTCGGTATTTTTATTTTCATAATCTTTAAGCAAATTGAGTTCATAACGCTTGAAACCTCTCTACTTTCACCTGTAATTATCCTGTTATTACAAACCTTATTAAATTGTATCTTTATATCTATAGTAAAAAGCAAGGCAAATTATAAAATCTATTATCTAACTTGGTGAGTTAAAGTAAAATAGCTAGTCATTTGTTTGGGAAGTGAAGCAAAATATAAAATAATTATCAGATTTTATATTGCATTGAAAACCTGTGACATAAATCTCACTACATTTGAATAATAATCATGGACAACTCACTTTCTTGGACTTTTTTTTTTCATAGTAAAGGAACCATGGTTATCCTTTACTGATTCAAAAATGGTATCTATTTGTCACTTTTGACATAATAGAGCTAAGAGATGTTAGAGATATAATAAGCTTCTGCTAACCATTTTGAATGTATGTATTAGAAAGAGGAAAATATGCAGAAAAAAAGACCAGTCAATAATAAGGACTGTGAAGAGAAGCTTGAAGGACTTTTAAAAATATGTAACATAGGGTAGTGCATTTCGTTCTTTAAAAGCACAAGCCAAATGTATTTATATGTGTGTGCATTATATTACTGTGCAATTCCATGGGTCTCAGATTAAAAAAAACTATAAAAATTACTTTTTGAAGTATGAATTATGTATGCAAATGTGGAGGTGATAAGATAGATAATTTTATCATAGATAAGAAAATTAAATACTACAAAGATGCCCATTTATCTCAAAATAATTTAAAAGCTTAATATGAAGCATAGTAAACGTCAAAGCAGATTTTTTAAGTTAACAAAAATAATTTAAAAATCATTATAGGGGAATACGGGTGCTTTGATGGTGGGTGTGGTAACATACATCTGAAGTATGAACCTATGCCCCTAAATCATATAAAGTGTTGCAAACCAAGGTACCTCAATAAAAAGTATTACAAACTAAAAAAGGAATAAAATATGTAGGGGAAAATAAATATTTTGGATTAGCGAAAATAATTTTAAAAAATGAAAAAAGTTAAATTTTTCTGTCATTGAATATAAATATATGACTACTATATGAATATTGTTTATAAGCTATAAATCTAAAATTATGATATTTTAGTCTTGGAAACAATAAAAAGGCAACAGATCAACAGCATAATAAAAGAACGCCAATTAAATAATCCATCCATTTCCATATTGTGTATTTATATAACCACCTGCAATCAATTTTACAGAGCCAAATATTCAGAAAATAGTGTTAGTCAATAAGAACAGTAATAACTAGTTCCATAAAAGGAAAAAATATTTAGATATTCATTAAATAGTTATTTGTGGGAAAATAAACCATAAGAATAGTGGAAGGCAATGAGATATCATCTCACATATTAAGATGGTGATTATGAAAGAAAACAAATTTTGGAGAGGATGCAAAGCAAAGGGAGACCTATTGGTGAGAATGTAAATGTACAGCCACTATGGAAAACAATAGAGTAATTATTAAAAATATGTAATAATTGAAATAACAAAGCTGAGCCATATTTTAGGGAAACTAACTTTCTATTGAATAGTTGAAAGAAAATAGAAAAACTAGATTTTTAACAAGAACTGCAGGTGATTCCATGAAGCTGGTGACTGGAAATAATGGCGTTCATGCATATATTTTACCTTACTTAAATACCTGCCATAATTATACATACTCTGCACTTTATTTAGTAATCATTATGGAGTCCTTATTTTATTCCACGTACTGTTCTACATACTGGAAAGTAGCAAACAAAATACATAAGCGGAGAAAAGTACACTAGGAGAAATGGAGGAGTTATGGAAATACTCACTAAAAGAAAAAAATAACAATTTTGAAGAAAGACTAGAAGGAAGGCCTAATCCATGCAGAGATAACGCTGAGAGCAGAATGCCAGCTAGAGGGTGGAGAACGTACTAAGGCCCTGAGGTCATCACTGTTTTTTCAAAACTTCCCAAGTGATTCTAATGCTCAGTCAGGATTAAGACACACTGATGTGATGACCCTAGTTTCTGTACAAGTTAAAAACTCAACTAAAGAAATGCAAAGAAGCAGATCCAAGAAAACTGAGTCTGAATCTTCCCCCAACTCACACAGAATCAGGACTGATTTTATATTCAAATGGACAGGCTAAACACCCAGTGTTATAACTTTGACATTTCTGATCTCATATAGAAATATTCCTATTATCACTCTCTTTCAACTGCATGTGTGTTATATTAATCCCCTTTGATTTATTTAAATCCACAATATGTCAAAGATTTATACCTATCTTGCAGCTGAGCCACAAAATGAATTTCTGAAAGGTCAGTCTGGTGCTGTTTCATTAATTTAATTATGAATTGCCTTTCAATTTACTATTGAGTGACGAAAATAATGCAGTACCAGATGATGTTGTATAATAATGGAATACAATAAAGCACACTTACTATATCAATACTATTCTTATTCTGTCCACTTCATTTCACTTGGAATTGATAAAAATAAAAACAACATCCAGCAGATACACACACCAAAAAAAAGGATGGTGGGTAACTATTTATTACTTAGAAAATCCAGTCAGTTAAACTAACATTTAAATCTCAAATCAGAAGTCTTACTGTTTTTCTGAATTTTCTAGCTACATTATCAACCTAATCCAAAGACCCTACATGATACAAGTCCCACTTGTAGCTGTTCTCCTTAGAATAGAGTAGAAATGGACAAATTAGAATAAATGTACAAATAATAAAGGTCCTTATAGCATTATAGCACTGTATCTGTCAACTACAGAATATTGCTTTTATTTTTGGAACTTTTTTGTTGTTTCATCTTTGTCATTCAAAAATATAAAACTGAAAACTAAATTAAGTTTTCTCTCAGTCATGTTTTCCAGTTTAGAAGGACATTTTGGAAAAATTCACTGTTCCAGTTCACTATAAATCTCCTCTAAAGAGTACATATTTGCTCTCTCCAATTTCTCCTATTTCACAGTCTCTTGAGCACTCTCCAATCAGTCTATCACCCCCAAAGTTCCCCAAATCACTGTTTTCAAAGTAATTAGTGAGGTTTCAATTGTAAATCTAATGACCAAACTTCAATTCTCACCTTACTGTAAACTCTATGCAGTGAAATGCAAACACATCTGCTCAATATCCAAGACCATTCACAACTGCATTTTTCTTTTTTCATTATTGCAGAAAATATATCCTTAACACCCACAACATGACTACATTCTTGTAAGCAATGTGTAAGGCATAAAAGATGAATGAATCAACCTCAGACTTTGTTAGGAAGACAGCTCTTCCACTACCCTACCCATATAAATCTGAAACTAAAATAAAATATGAGGCAACTTCTGATTAAATACCAAATACTGGAATAGCCAATAATTACTATATAAATTAAACAAATGGAAGACCAGTATCTGTTCAAGTAGAAAGTGAATTTTCGTAAAGAAATAATTCAGTTAAACTTGATAATTTATAGTTAATAGCAATCACAATGGTTTCCCAGTGAGGAGTTCAAATTTTTCCTTTTATTCATGAGCAAATGTATAATTTTTCTTAGTATTTGACTTACTTTCTGCATAGGAGAGGAGCTAAGATAGGGGGTTCTGATTCCTTGCTATAATGAATTCTCAGGACCTCAGGAAATCCAACTAATTGTTGATTACTACTTAATTTCTGGCACTCATTATAGAAGACAAATGATTTTTTGTCAACTTAGCAAGTTTTTTTAGGATATTAAATAAAAATTTTATGTACAATAGTTTGATTCTTTTAAAAAATCAGCACTTATATTAAAGAAAAGAAAAAGTTTAGCTACAGAAAACATGTTTTAAAAGTAAAATATTTTCTCCTCACTGATCTAAGTATGAACATGGGTAATAGTTAGGAAACTATCATATGTATTTATTTAATTCTATTTGGAATTATTCCTTAGACAATATGAAATGTGGATAAACTGATTGCACTGATAGTTTAAATTCATATTTTGAACCTACCCAAATCCCAATTTTCTACATTAATGAGCAAAGAAGTAATCAAAAGAGAGGTAAAAATAAATTTCATTCAGTGTTTAAATAAAAACTGAAAAAGAGCTCTAAGTCCACGATCTAGCTTTTGGGAAGAGAAGATATGCCCACAGAGAAACAAGAATTGCTAACCACCACCCCCCACTCCACCCCCCCCCAAAAAAAAAAACCTCTTACAAATTCAAAGACATAGGCACAAAGGACAGATTTGAGTTTTGGGGCACTGTAGAGGCAACCCGTAAGAGACAGCTCATTACTGCAGCTGACTCTGAGAGGGATCACTGTGTAAGCAAAGAGGGAAGTAATAACAAACTCGTAATCGAGAAGTGCTGATGGAGAAAGGTGAGAAGACTGCAGATAACTCACGTCTCTACTGAAAAAAGAAATATAAATTTCTTAAGTAGTGTGGTACTTTTCTATGTGGTACAATTGCTTCATTGCTATTTAATAGAGGTGACTGCATCTTCATTCTAACAACCCAACATGTATTCCCCCATCTTGCTACAAACTCACATGCAAGGCAGCAACATTTATTTTACAAATATTAAACCATTACATATATAAATACCAGTGGATCCTGATTTTCTCAATCTAGTAGAATTTAAGGATTTACATTACGGCAGTTATAACCACAATCCCACTAACATTTCACAAGAGGACATTTATATTTATAAACCAGTGTGTCATATCAAAACTTTTTTTAATAGAAAGGCAATTGTTAACTGACCCTCTGCATGGGCAAAATTGTATATAGGTTCTGGTGTAGGATTGCTTAAAACCCTGCAATTCAAACGCCAAATTAACTGATAATACCGTTCAATTGCTAACAAATAATTGACACTATCATTCACTTGTGAACTTGAGGTATATACTTGACCTTATTCATCATGTTTTTGCATGTGCTCTAGATATGTTTAAGCTAACTGAGGACTAAAAGTAGTTTTTACAATTTCCTTCCATTTCTTTAACTGTGAAATCCAATTTTTTTTAAATGGGTCCTTACTGATTTGTATTATTTAAAAACATATAGAGATATGTGAATACCAGAAGGAAACTAGCTACATGCAAAGCTATGTTTAACCATATTCTACAACCTTGAAAATGATAAACAAATTTGGAAGATTTATGTTACTGCACTTCAAGACTATGATAAAGTTACAGTATTTGATAATGTGGCTTAAGGATAAACAGATAAATGGAGCATGATAAAGGGTTCAAAGTCAGACGTAAAATGATATGAATAATTGCTTTTCAACAAAGGTAACAAAACACTTGGATGCAGAAAGGGAAGTTTTTCTAACAAATGTGGAAGAACAATTGAATATCCTTGTGGAAGATGATGAATCTTAATCTTGACCTAATACCATACAAAATAATTATTCCAGGGAGGATGTAGGCCTAAATGCAAGAACTAAACTATAAAGCTTCCTGTAAAAAAATCAGAATATATATCTTTGTGACCTTGGAAAGATTTCAGGACACAGAGGCAAAAACTTAAAATGTTAATAACAGTTCCATCAAAATTTAAAACTTGCTCATTTAAATAAATCATTTGTAAATTAAAGGCAAGGCACAGACTGAGAAAGTACTTTTGAAACATAAACCTCACAATGGGTTTCTATTGGAAGATATAAATAAATCCTCCCACGAGTAAAACCAACAACTCTATTTTAAAAAGTGGGTAAAACACAAAAAAAAGTCACTTGTGAAGATAGCTGAAGGCCAATCTGTGAATGAAAATGTGTTCAATATCATTTGGTCATGAGGAAATACAAGTCAAAACTATAATGAGACACCATTATACACGTATGATAATGGCTAAAGTTCTGACTACACTGCCTATAATGGCAAAGGTGTATAGCCAGCAAGGCGCTCATACATTTCTACTGGGAATGAAAAATGGAACTCCTTTGGGGGAGGAAATGGCAATTTTTTTTTAAGATTTATTTATTTATACATACAAGAACTGGGGTGTAGGCCAGAGGTGAGGGGTGATGAGAGCATTCACCAGAGACAGTGGGGAGCAGAACAGGCAGACTGACTGAGATACACTGCTGAGGGGAGCAGCAGGTGAGTCAGGAGAGGTCCGCTGCACCATATGGGAAGCTCCCTGGCCAGGGATCGAACTCGTGCTGCAGTGGATGCCAATAGCTTCATAGTGCTGAGACTTAACCCACTATACCACCAGGGAGGCCCGGAAATCGCAATTTCTTATCACATTAAATGAACTCCTACCTATTGACTCAGCAACTCTACACCTAGGCATATAAGAGATTTATACCAAAATGTTTATAGCAGATTTATTCAGAATACCCCAAACCTCATCAGCAAAGAATTAATAAACAAATAGTGATATATTCTTAACCATGGAGTACTACTCAATAATGAAAAGGAACAAAATACTACTGTATGGAACAACTTGGATAAATCTCACAGTCATCATGCTGGATGAGAGAATTCAGTGCAAATAAGTACAGACTGTATTGTTACATTCACCTGAAGCTTTAGAACAGGCAAAATTAATCTCTGGTGGGGGAAGAGATGATTAACTGGAAAGGGACATAAACTTTCTAGGATGATGTACATAATTTTATATCTTGATAGGGTGTTATTTATATTTGTGAGTGTCAGTCTATGTTATTTTACTGTAAAAATCTATAAATAGTAGTCCAATGGAGATAGGGGCAGAGACAACAATAATGACCAAAAAACTAGGTAAATGTTTAAGCTGGATGGTGGGTTCACTATTCTGTTTGCTCATATAGAAACAGGAAGGAAAATTTTGGCAGTTTCTACATATACTAAATGAATCCTCTGACCAAATTATATCCAATTTCTGGTAATATTCACCTATCATAAAAGAAATGATTTTAAAAAATATTTTAATAACACTTCATTTTTCAAAAGCATATATGTAATGTTGTAACCACGGGAAAATAAATTGATAAAAATTTAATACATAATGTAAGATTACACATTAGGCTATATTCTGATACTCTATCACTTGCCACAATGTAATGCATATTCTGATGAAAGGGAAATTCATAATAAAAGGCTATATTTCAGATGCAACTAAAAAACTAATTTTGTAGTACAGATTATTACACCAAAGAAAAGAAATCACAGGCAAAGATGATTTAGTTTTTACAGCTCAACTTTGAGAAATAATAAAAGGATCAGTGTTTCTGAAAAAGATATTGTTAGTCAAAGTTATTTTTCAAAATATCTTGGAAATATTTTTGGTATTCATGTCTTCACAGTTTCAAAAATAAATAAAAACATGTTCTAATGGTACTATACATGTTTAGCTGAAAGAAACATTTTTGGTCCTTTTTTCATCTTCAGAGATTTTTTCCTACTCATATCAGAATTGCTATCAAAATCAAGTGATAGTTTTAGAGTTCCCTTAACTTAATTCTTTCATATTTTCAATACTTCTTACCTGTATTTCTCCTAACATGTTACCATACCAATTTCTAGACTCTTGGTTGTTATTTTTATTTTCTCTTTCCTTTTATTATTTGTTTTTCATGAGCCTTATAACTTACTATAATTGATTCTTTGTCAGTGATTCCAAATTACACGATGCATTCTTTTATTCTAGATAGTATATATCCATTCAGCTAATAACAATTTGTTGTAACCACATTTATTTAACCTTCTGTTTCAAGCAAATCTTAAATTTCATAAATGAATTTATCTTCCATTATCCTGTGTTAAACAATTAACAGCAGATTATATTTCCACATGAGTCTCTTGACTACACTCTCTCAGAATCATTTGGTAAAAGTGATAGTTGACATATCTAGATGTCAGGTAGACAATCACTTTCCCGTCATTCTGAACCACCTGTTGAAGTCTATAAACCAAACTCACAGTTTATGGTGACACACAACACTGAGACAGAAGTGACTTCTAATCACGCCCACATTTTAGATCCAGAATAACACCCATACTATCTTTCAGGACAGAAATGGGCAGAAAAGAATAAAAAGGGCTTTTTCCTTTAAGACTGAAGCATTAAATCATTTCAGAGACATCATCAGCCTACTTTCACAATAAAAATAAAATCATAACAATTTGTGACAAATAAGTCTTGCACTGATTTTCATGTTTAGTTACAACTGTGTGCTTCCCAAATACATCCCCTTTTTACAATAAAACAGCAGTTGTTCATATTTTTCTATCTTTAAATCCTTTGTTCTGAATGGTATCTGTAGTCACTAACAATCTCAGAAGTAGAAAAAATACAGATGCTCTGAAGATCCATTATCAAGTCCTTTTGTTTTTGGCTTCCCCCATGTCTCCCAAAATCTATGAGAACAAATCCACTTTGCCAGCAATGGGCATATGTGGAGGAATTATTAATTAGGGCAAGGCTCATGGATTTAAATATTGACTCTGGACCTAAATAACACAGCACACCTGCATGACATTTAAACTAAGTCTTTGGAAATTTCAACATGTTGACCTAACTAACTATGCACAGCAAATTGGTTATTTTTTTTTAAGATTTATTTATTTATGCATACAAGCTGGGATGTAGACCAGAAGTATGAGGGGGTGGTGAGAGGATTCACCAGAGAAAGAGTGGGGAGCAGAATAGGCCAACTGACTGAAATACACTGCTGAGGGGAGTAGCGGGTGAGGCAGGAGAGGTCTGCTGCGCCATGTGAGAAGTTGCCTGGCCAGGGATCAAACTCGTGCTGCAGTGGCTCTGGATAGCTTCATAGTGCTGAGACTTAATCCCTTACACCACCAGGGAGGCCCTGGTAGTTTTTAGATAGCTCGTGAAGGGCCACCCCTACAGACAGCACCTGGTGTATGATCACTGCTCAAATAAGGTCACCATGAACTTATCCTAGATGTTTATTCCTGGTAGTTTAGTTATTTATCTTGCTGTCTAAAGGCTTCTCACATGGAAGCTTTAATTACACTGGTCAACAGTGAGATCATTACTGACTTAAAAATGCCCTAGTCTGTAGTAACTTGGTGTGCTGAAATTGAATATAACCCTAAAATTTTTTTATTAGCTCTCATTTTGAAGATATTTCATGTAATTCATTTTATGTTTCACCATGTAAATTTATCCAGTAGGACTGCAACAACATCCTACATCAGTCTAGAATGACGTAATATTGCATTGCATTGAATAATACCATCATGCACACATCATCCAGAGTTGATTGCATCATTTTCTGATGCAATGCAATACTACTGTCAGGCGGCTGCTGAAGTAAGCTGACATCAGCATTGCAAAACAGAAAGCCCTGCTGGAAAGTTTGAGCACTGTAAATAGTTGTGAGAGACAGTTGAAGCTACTGTTCCATAGAACTGTTATTATTTTATGCATTTAGGCACAATACAGAACAGTAATGCCATGGAAGTGCATTAATAGCGTGGACAATTTCTGCTCTATTTGTGGGGAAGTGACATTTGCCAACCAGAAGAAGAGGATCACTTCTCAAGTGAAGAAGACTTACCATCTTTACTTCGAATGCAAGGTTGGTGACCAAGACAAGCCTTGGGTCCCGCATATATGCTGTGCTTCATGTACAACACAGCTTTCACAGTAATTCAGTGGCAAAAGACCATCAATGCTGTTTGCAGTCCCCATTGTATGGAGAGAGCCACGCTACCACATAAAAGACTGACTTCTGCTTGGTTCCTTATCTTTCCGGCGGAATAACAAAGCAAAAGAAGTCGAGAATAGTCTACCCAAACATTCTGTCTGCATTGAGAACAGTTTCACATGGTGAGGGACTTCCTATTCCAGAACCTCCAGCAGAATATTCTCTTGATTCATCTGATGAGGACAAGGGTGAGCCAACCTGTTTTTCTCCTGTTCCATCAGCATGCAGCGATCCAGATTTTCACTGTGGTGCATCATCAACCCCACGCAGACTAATATAGGAAGAACTAAATGACCTGGTTCGTGATTTGGACTTATCTAAGAACAGGGCAGAATTGCTAGGATCAAGACTCCAACAATGGAATCTTCTAGAAGAAGATGTCACAATTACTTTCTATCGAAAGCACCACTAGCAGTTGGAGCCTTTCTTCAGAAAGGTAAGTACTCTGGTATTCTCTTCGAATATTGAGGGCCTCATGAATGCCTTAGAAATCACTCATGACCCACAGGAATGGAGACTATTTCTAGACTCTTCGAAACTGAGTCTTAAGGCTGTGCTTTTGCACAAAGGAAACCGTCTTCCATCTATTCTATTCCTGAACAGCCATACAAGAGACAAGCGAAGAAATCTAAGAAGTAGTCTATGACTTGATTTTTTACAGGTATTAATCGTAGGCCTATTACTATTGGCATGCATTTCGTGATGTAAACATAAATTTATTGCAGATTACAAAAAAAAAAAACCTAGAGCTGTCATATTCATGTTGAGCACAAACAAATTGATAGGAAATGACTAATTTTATTTCAGTAACATGACTTTTGTAAAATTTGTTGACCAGTGTTATAGACATATATATTTTAGTCTTCAGGATACTCATTTTATAGGCAACACTGAAGCATTTATATTTAAATTACTTTTTAGCTTAAAAACAAAAGTAACAAAGACCCTTAGATCACTAAGTCTATCCCCTAGTTTTCACACCGGGGATTTTAAAGTTATAGACACCATAACATAGAAAATATCCATATTTGACTGATATTACATGTAAGGAAAATTGAATCTCCTCTTTTGGTTTTTATCATTTTTCTTCAATTTAAACCTACTCAACAAAAGTTGGGTTCTGGTTCAAGATGGTGCAGTGGGGGATCCTGAATCCACTTCCTCCCACAAACACACCAAATTTACAGCTTCATATGGAACAACTTCCTCTGGGAAAAATAAGACCAACAATCAAATAAAACCCTAACTAGCTGGATGCCTATTGCTTAGCGAGGGAAATCAGGCTGCAGTGAGGCAGGCAGGCCAGCAGAACACCCCTGAACAAGCCACCACCCACAGTGGGGTGGACACAGAACCCAGAACTGCACCCTGAGACAAAGATATGAATCCCACAAGGCATCCCACAACTTTTAAAAACTGCACCTGAGAGAAGAGCCCCCCAAAACACCTGGCTTTAAAAATCAATGGGGCTCACGTCCATGAGACCTACAGCCTGTAGTAGTCCTAAAGGGAAAATAAATGATCTTTGCCCTTAAAGCCACTCAAACTCACCACTCCAGGCTCTGGAGGGAAGCACCCCTGAAGGAGCACCCAGACTCGTGGTGGAAAAGGCCATTTGCTGGTGCTGGTGCTGGTGCTGGTGCTGGTGCTGGTGCTGGTGCTGGAGCTTCAGCAGAGGGGCAGGCACCTGAACTGACACACATTTAGGGGCACACCGAGATGCTCTCTGGGACCTGGGCACCACCTTTGTGCTCACCCTCTGCCTTCCCCAAAAGACAGGCACACTTTGTTTTTTTTCTTTTAAAGCCTAAGTACAAAGGTACAAAGTCTTATAACAACATAAAGACTTTGTTGTGAACATTACCCATCATTTCCCTCCTTACCCATCCTTCTCCGATCCTGACTCTACACACCAGAGACAATGACTTAAATTTGGCCATGTTTGGTTACTTAGGGTCTTTTGTGTTCAAGATTCTTTCCATATTGTTTTCGTTTTTGTTTTTGTTTTGGTGGTGGTGCTGGTGGTAGTAGTAGTGGTGGGGAGAGAAGTGCAGGAAGGATTTTCACCTCCCAGCAATTACAAGTTGTTTTTTTTTTTAATTATGCTAGCTTCGTGTTTTTAATTTCATTCTTTTAGCTCTTAATTTTCATTTCATTTTCCCATTATCCATATCCTGTGGATATAATACAATGTATTCTTGATTTTTTGTGGGTAGTAATTTAGAGTACTTAGGAAGAGGAGGAGAGGTTGTCCACTTAGTTCTACTCAGTCCACTAAGCAGAAGTCAGGAATAAAAATGGGAATATCCCAGAAAGAGGAACCTCTAACCTAGTGAAATCAATTCCAACAACACATGAGATATCTACAGAGTTCTTGAGAATGTTAGCAGATCACTGCCACCTTGGACACTAGAGGGACAGACAAGATAAAACAAAAGATTGTTTTTTTAAAATTATTATTAAGAATATTTTGCAAATTATCTAAAGCCTAATTTATTCACTGACCTATGATTTTACATCTAGGTTTAGTATATTTGGCTTCATAAGTGGCATTGTGTGTTTCTAATTATTTTGTGCGTGTGATATAATTGGCAATTGATTACTACCTACATCCATTAATCAATTAGGAATTGCAAAGCAGTATGATATTCTGATTCCATCATTTTTTTCATTTACTAGTTTTATTACTTATTGCTACTAAAATAGTTTCAAAAATGTAAAATCACTGTCATGAAAATTTAACACAAACATACACCAGGATTTTACTCATCTCGTTAAGGAGAAAAAGGGTAAGATATAAAGAGTGGTTCAATGTACATTTTGAGGTGTTTAGAATCCATTGTCCATTTAATAAAGAAGTGATAGAGTCAGCTTGCTAGATGATACACCAAACTAGTTGATGGCTCATTTTTGAGGTTTTCTTTTCCTCTAAACGGAAATTATTTGATTATCTAATGGACAAAAATCTGTAAGATAACATGTAACTTCACTAAACCTGGAATCTTTACTCAGTAGTCTAAACAACCTAGTACAATTCCCCTCTTCAGTTTTTGGTCACTAAGAAGTACAGTGATTTAGGAAAAACAGGACAAAACTAGGTTCTTTCCCTCTACACACCTGTATTCAAAACAATGAGTTTTTAAAAATACATATATATCATTATGACCTCATAGATTTTAACATATTTGATGTGTTTTAGCCCATTTTAATTATTATTTATTTATTCAACCTCCTACTTTCTTAGCTATGGAAGCATACCAAGCATATTTTTAAAAGAGATTAAGAAAGAGAAAGCTAGCAAGAGAGTTTTGTGCAAAGAACAATGCAAATTTTTCTGGTAAGAAGAATCTTCTAAGTTTTTAGTGTGCTAGTGAAAATGATAATTCTATGGAGAAATGGATGCCATGTGGAATATAGTAAATAGATAATATTATAAAGAAGATAATCAGAGAATCTCTGGTCTCTCAATTTCACAGTAAAATTAAATGTCATCAAAGTATTGTCCTAGAAAACTGCATCCTTAACACATGAAATAAATGAATCAAAACGTTCACATAGAATTGTGAATATCAACTTCTATTAGTCACCCTGACATTTCTGTATAGATTATTAAATCTAGTATCATACGGTAAACATAAATTTTCCTTATTTCGTGATCGCTGTTAGTTTTCTAACTTAAGTCCCTTAGAAAGAGAATTCACTAATCTAACATGGAATTAGGTTTTAAAGATAATATTTTACACAGCAATAACTCATTTTGCAAAATAACTGAATTATAGAGATGTGGCATGTGAGCATTTTATAATGATTAATTAATAGCTTCATAAAAAGTGAGATTTCCAATGTGCTGAAAAATTCATGTGTCAATTAAAACTCAAGAAAACTAGTTTATTGAATACTTTTACTTAATCATTAAATTAATCACTATTTTAAAATAAATATTTTTAATGACATAAAGTGTGAAGAAACTTAAAGTCATGGAAAATAGTCCATAGCTGATATCCTTACCTGAAATTCTTCTTTCAATTAATTGAAATAGCTGTAAATGGGATTTCCAAACTATGTGGACCCCAAAGTGCTTTTCTGGTTCTTGGTTTTTTAGTGTTTGGGAAGGGCTGATAGGTAGCACCCATTCCCTTTACACTGTTAAACTGATGATTTCTTCATTTAGGCATCACTAAGTTGGTTTCCTTCATCTGTTGTTTGTTTTTTCTGATGCATAAATTTATAATTCTTTGGGGAAAAAAAGTTTTTAACTTTCTTTCCTAACATTTAAGTAGTATGATACCCCGTGCTAGCACTAGCAGAAAGACATTACCACTCTTAGATGTCAGGACTCCTTGGCACAACCCTTAGGAGTTGCTACAGTAAAGCAAAGTATTGATAGCTAAGTGGAAAGGACCAGTGGCCCTGGGGAGGTAGGTAAGATAACCAGTAGATCAGAGAAAACAGGATACATATGCAATATACACATAAATCTTACACCCCCATGAGTGCTTCTCATTTCAACCCAAATCCAGCCAGAATTCAAAGAAGTCAATTAGTAGTTAATATATTCATACAGGTCACCTTGGTAGAGGCACAGAGCAGGGAGAGCAATCCTTTCTGGTGTTCTCCCTTGCTCCTGTCCTTGCTCTCTCTCTCTCTCTCTCTCTTTTTTCAACCTATTTTTAACACACAGCCAAGTAGTTTTGTGAAAATACAGACCATGTCAGAGAACTGCCCCAAGCTCCCAGTGATTTTCTAGCTCTACCTCCATGCAAGTCTGTTTTTAAAATGGCCTAAAAGACCACACATGCAAAGCTCCTCCTACTTCAGTGGTCTAGTCTCCTGTTATTCTCTTAGGCAATCTTCTAGAGCTACATCACTCTGCTTATGGTTTCTTGAATGCTCCAGGCACACCCCTTCTTCAGGGCCTTTGCAGTTTTCTTCCTTCACTTGGTCTCCATTCCTCCCCTGTGAGTCTCCATTCCTCCCCTGTGAGTCACTTCAGGTTTTGCTCAGATATCATCCTCTCTGCAAGGCCTTTTCCCACCATCTAAGGTCACAATTGCCCTCACATCAAATCTTGCCTCATTTTTCTCCATAGGAATATCCTATTTTCTATGATATTTCTACTCCTATTATATCTTATATGGAACTTAAATATCTAACATCTTTCACTTAATATAAGCTCCATGAGAGTGCGGAAAGTTTTTCTCTTTGCTTCCCCCATGTCTTCCCAGTGCTTACCGCAGTGTTGACACAAAGTACATACTCAATTAATATTTAAGTAATGAATGAGTAAAACCAGAAAAAAGACATTAGGCTCATTCTTTTTCTAAGTATTTTCTTAAGAGGTATTTGAAATCCTATGAATACTACAGATTGTTTCTTTTTTTCTTGGATTAAATAACAGAAATGTATTTCTCACAGTTCTGGGGACTGGGAGATTGTTTCCTTTTCAAATGGTTTTATATGTGCTCTTAAAGGAACAACAATATATCTTTACCTTGCTGTCATGATCGCTAGTTAAGACAGCACATGTAACATTGCTGCCTACTAATTAGTGATCATCAGGTATTTAAGTGCCAAGTAGCAGGAGAAGGAAAGATCATTCTCACCATACAATTTCAATTAGTAGTAGTGAGATTTTTAGTATCCTCAGGAAGGAAACAGGTCCTTAGATATTTAAATTCAATGTGTACAGCTAATAGTAAACCGCAGGAAAGCATATCTGAGGGTGGTGATAGAAAGGAGAATTAATGGGAAAAAATGTGTTCTAACACTTCAAACATTATCATATGCTCTGGGGACACACGCTATCAGCAGCAAAGTTAAAAACAAGTTACAGTGACTGGCATATTGGTCTGTCTCTATTTAGCAAACCGATTTGCCTCCCCTTTGGGAAGATGATCATGGCATTTGCTTATCTTCAAAATGCTATATTATAAATGCCACTCAAACCAACTAAAGTTATTTCAATTTAGAAACATAAGATAGATGATGACCTGAATATGGTATTTAGGCTGAAGCAAAATCTCTCTGCTTTGCTTTCCCCATCTGCACAATATTAAAAAACATATATAGATTAGATCAGATACCCTCAAATAATATCAGAGTAGAAGGATAAAATATTTCAGCATATAATACCTCATCTTGAAAGTGTATTTCAGTTTAGAAATGGAATTGCAATTAAGAAGAAAATGTGTTGAAGCTAGATGTTGAAAGTAAATCCACACCTTAAATGTATTTGCTAATTACTAGAACAAAAGTATAATTTAGAAAAGGCTTCCAAAGTATAGAAAAAAGATACATGATCTGCATTCTTTTATCAAGTAATCAAACACAAGCTCCTGAAGTACTGGGATTTGTTCTTGTTTCTAATAAATCCATCTTAATTATTGATTTAATATCTCCTCTCCTCTACTTATCAGGGTAATACAACACATCTGTGATCTCTAAATAGAGTTCCTTTAGTTCTGAAAATGTAGAAATAGAAAACAACCTATATATATCAGAATTGCTATAAAGAAATACACTAAATATAAAATCCTAAATGAACCTTCTATATAGAAAGAAAATACCCATGCACTAGTTAAGGTCAGACTACCTGTTTGAATATATACACACTAATTAACACTGAGAAACATGGAAACTAAAGAGCTTATCAGACATTTCAAGGCCACTTAGACAACAAACCTGTACTAGAGAGCATAAAAGTTGAAGATCCTCTTGAGAATAAATAAATCACAATATTACTATGAAATACAAGCATGAAAATATTTGTGTTGGTGATCATACCATCAACAGCAATCATTTAGTTACAATAAATTCAATATGTATTAACTTGAATCTGATAAGAAAAAAACTGAATAAATAAATTCTATTTAGAGTCCAAATATTCCTTGACACACAACCCAACTTAACATTACCTTAATTATCTTTCTAATTTCCTGGAGTAGCTATTCAGTAGTTAATACACACCAAATTTTAAAAACTTAGCAACAAGAAAAATGTAAAGCATCACGTTAATTATATTTAAATTGGTTACAAATTGAAGTGATAGTGTTTTGGATTTATTGTATTAAACAAAATGTACTTTCAAAATATAAAGAAATAACTCTGCTTAAGTTCTTTCTTCACCTTACTAAATTCTCAATAGAGAAAAATCAATGACATTTCAACAAACTTCCCAATTTTCTTCTTTTTTTGCCTACTAATTTACGTTGATCCTGATTCCTCTTATAAGTGTCTAAACACAGAAAACATTTTACCCTGGGGATGTCTGTTTGCTCCCCAGGATTAGCTATACAATTTCAAAACTGCATTGATTAGCTATTTGAAATTGTATTGATTAGCTATTTGCCCCAAAAAATGAGAGCTGATGTCAAATTTCAATGAGAGGATATATATAAAATAGATTCTAAATCACGATAACAAAGAATTTTTGTGTGTAATGTATTGTGAGCAAGAAATCAAGACTATCACTAGAAAGGACAATAATGGAACATAAATATTTTCAGGCATTATTAATCTGTTATTTACATTTAATCATGAAATTTAGGCTTTATACTAAGATTGGCAGTGAAGGGTTCACAACAATTTTGTGCCCAAAATGTCTGATCACATGAACTGCTGCAACAACAGAAATCCAAAAGTTTGTCTTATTCTAAAAGACCATTTTTTGAAAAAAATGAGGAGACTGGTTAAGAAACTCATAATGTGATGAAGAAGGCATATTTTTAAATAACAAGGAAAGGGCAATTTTGTCTTAAATAAAGACAAAAACTACAGGAAAAAGTCTATAAAAGAAAGTCATGGTCCAAGTATGAAACAAACCAAATGAAACTTGATTTAGAGAACTGCAAGACTACATTTGACTGTAATTACAGATTTTTCTTTGAGATGCACAGGTTTTATGGCTTATAATTATATTTTTTGTCTCTGAATCCAATCATAATATGGAGGTTCTAATTGTGAATGATATTTACATAATTATATTGCTGTTCATTATTTATCAAATTTTAGATTAACTCTGAAGGCAAATCCTAGGAGAATTAATTACCATAATAGAACAGCATGTAAGAGTTATAAACTCTGATAGCAAAATAATGATATAGCTGAGAGAAATTGGCAGAAGAGAACACAGGAGAATGATATAGGGACTCTTTTTCCTCATTTTACATAATGAGGAGTCAAGAGTCACGACTCAAAGTTGCTGAAGCAATATATCAGCTAGTAATGTGTTCAACTATATGTTACAGGTAAACAAAGTTAAAGCAATAAGAAGAAAATATATGGCTGTATCTACCTCAGTCCCGGGCTGTCAGTACACCTTGTCAACGATTTCAGGAAGTGTTGCAGTCTTTCTGTCTCTCTTGTCTTCCAGGGTCACAGAATGGCTTTGTGTCCATATACCAGACAGAATGAAGGGGCATAGCCAAAGCTAAAGGGAAAGCAAGTATTGAGTGTTGAATGAGTCACTTAATAACATCTGCCATAATGAGGAAAATAAATTGTAATGCATGATTTGAAGTCTTCAAAGTAATATTACTAACAACACTCAGGAGGTGAGAGCACAGCTAAACTAAACTAAAAGATCTCATTATTTATAACAGGGACTCAAAATAATTTTCTACATTGATTTATCAAGAAATGCAACTAATTATACCAAACTAATATTAAAAGCAGACTTAAAGGCAGTTTTCCTTTAGGAAAGGAGGTAAGATGTTGAGAATGGAAGGGTTTTAAAGAACAGTTGGCTTTTCATTTCATTTCTTTATTCCACAAATGTTGATTGGTTGACTCTGAAGGTGCTCAGAACAGATCTCTCCAAGATTCTGAGTCAGCACCACCCTGACATGCAGATTATTTTGAGCTGAGAGCAATAAAGGCCCTGACGGCCAACGAGAACCTCTTGCCTTTCCCCAATCCCTTTGCCCTCCCCCTAATTGAAGAAGTGATTGCTCTTCCAGCTAATGATCTAGAAGAATGTACTTTGGGCGGTATCGTGCAGGTAGAGTTTTATCTGCAGGTATATCCTCTCTACGAAACTTACCTTAAGTTGTAAAGATGAAGTCACCCCACTTTGTCATGTGAGATTCTCCTCCTCTATCCTTGGCACCCCAGGCCCCCCTACTTCACTCCTTGGTCTAGGATCTAAACCCTGCTCTCCTTGACTGAAAACAGGAGCTGCATAATCATTTCAGTGAGATATAGTCTGGGCTACAGCCGCTAACAAAATCCAAAGTTGATCCAAACATCAAAAATCTATAGCTAATAATGAATAGAGAAACAGACTGGAGGGAAAGACTTCAGCATTTAGTCTAATCTAAGAATTTAGGACTTTGGACTGTTACTCCTAATAGTGCTTGAGAAAGAATACATTAAAGGGCATAGGAAAAGACTATATCCAGACCAATGAAACATTCTACTCAAGTCCACACTACCCTCACATCCAAGATACATAAAACTGTCCCATTCTCCTTTCCTGGCAAAGCATTGGGAATTTATTGAAAGTACGTCAGTTAGTCATATACAGCACATTCCTAATGTGAGACTTAAAGTCACAACATAATCCAAGAGCAGAGGTAATTAAATATTACATCCTCCCTTCAGTCCTGTTCTTTCTATGAGTAGAGTATGGATTACAGACTTCAAGAGTCACGTACTTGGATATCTGTGGCTTAACAGTTTGAGTGTAATTCACAAAAGAACAGTGAATTGAATGTATCATTTGTAAAAAATACTCAATTTCTATAAGTTCATATATAAGTATGTCCTTAGTGCTCCTTTGCTTTCATTTCTTTGATGTAATTGGCAGCATTAGCTCATTTTTCATCATTCTTTTCTTACCTTCTATGGGATATCTTCCTATTTTTCTGTTTCTAACACTGCAACTATTAATCTGGGGTTTGTTTTCCATCTCCCATCTTCTCATTTTAATTTGTTATCCTGTTCTCCTCCCACATCAGTTACACCCTAAATGTTCTCATCTTCTGGATCTAAATTCACTCTGGTATAAATCTCATCTAGTTCTATGCCACAGCTCAGTGTCTCTTGTGAACTCTGAACTTGCATCTACCCACCTATAGAAAACACCCCATGGAAGACTCAACACAACCAATTCCTTAACACATAACATTGCTTCCCAAACCTATACATTCCTTGTACCCACTATTTCAGGTAATGGCAATGATAGATCTTCAGTCATTCTGCCTAAAGATGCTTCCTCTTCAAAAATCTTCAATAGCTCCCCATTGCTTAGTAAAAACAAACAACTGGGGAAGGGAATTATTGAAGGTCTCTAATCTGTCCCCAATCTTACCTATCTTTAATTTCTGCCACTAAAAGTTCCATGCATTGCAAAACTGAATGCTGCTTTCCCATATGATCTTTTGTTTGATTTTTATTGTTCTCTCCACAGAGAAGTTTCCCTTCCCCATCTCCACTTGTGAAAATAATGAGGTAGTATTTAGGTGTTCTATCAAATGTCCCTTTCAATGAAGTTATATGAGCAGAAATCAAAAGGACTCAATTCTCCTTTCTATCACAACTGTATCTTGAATACATGTCTTCTCTTTTTACTATATGAACTGGTCAATAAGATAGAGAAGGCTGAGTTTGTCATATTCATGTGTTGAGTCCTCTTTTTTGCAGCTCCTATTAAGGAGCCATATATGTACTAATGTACTAATCAATCATTTGAAATGAGTGAGTGAATAAATTAGTGATTCTTTGGGGTGAATTAAACAACTTAGAAGAAAATCAGCATGAAATGCTCCAATGAGAGTATTTGAAAATATTCTGTCTCATCCAAAATGCATCAGACAAAAGATAAATGGAGAATCATGGGACCTGGATATCACTGATGGAGATGAGTATTTATTACATCATGAATCATATTGAAAAATTATTCCTAAAATATTTCTTAGAAGCTAGTTATTTCTCACTACTGCTGGTTTTCTACATGTTCATATCTAAATAGTTCTAAAAAAATCTTAATATTGTTAATATTCATATTATCATAAACTCAAAAGATAGATAGCATTCAATTAGGATCCCAGCATGCAGTAAAACCATCTCAGAGTCTAATGTAATTAGTTACTGTCTCAGTCCCATGTTATAAACCATGGCGGTCTAGCTCAGCATTGGCTCCCCTGGTGCCCAAAACAGTGCCTCACACATCATAAGTGATAAATACACAGACGCCACAGAATATTATTGTAAGCAAGGAGAAAAATGACCTCTCTGGTTGTCTACTTCTGCTCCCCAACCAATCACTGTAATAGTTTTATGCAGATAATATATTTTTGTATACTACACACCTCACTTCCACCTGCTTTTCCCCCCACCCTTTCATCCCATAAACATGTTGTAGGTACATGAAATAATGTTATTCATGTAGGAAAGAAATGTTTGTTGAATGCATGAATGAAGTTAAATGAATTTGAGTCTGGCTTTCCTTTTTAATTAGGCTGATACATCTGAGATGAATTTTAACATTCTGACGTTTGCCTTTTCTGAAAGACTTTGATTTCACATATTTAAATTAAATGTCTGTGGGAAAACATACACAACTCATTGCATAAGCATGTAAACTGTAATAGACTTTTAAAATCTCTGTACTCCAGTCGTGTGCAGAAACTCTATCTCTACGAACGCCATTCACTTGGGATTGAGTATGACAAAGATTTTAATACTTCATTTCTTCTCATCCCCTTACTATTCCCCCATTCAGAACAATTTTAATTATAGGAGCCATGTGGACTTCTCCAGGGAGAAATATAGATTTCAAAATGTCAACTACTCTAACAGAAACATGATTGTTTTCTCATTCCTTCTTTGACACTTCTGTTTCCCACCATATCTTTTCAAAGGATCTGACAGTCTGTTGCTTCAAGCTGATCTGTAGTGCTGCAGTTTATATATCCTTTTGCTTCAAAATATCTAAGAACTCAGAGGTAGACAATGGTTCAGATGTAGTAACTCTATCCAAAAAACCAATTTAGTGGTTTTGAAATATCTTATAAATATATTTTCATTTTCAATTTCCAACTGGGATAATCATTTGAAATATGAGAATAAACTGAGAAAGGTGATTATCCACAGACTTTATATAACCTTCTTGCAGGGTACAAAATTGGAAAATAGTAAATCCTTCTGATGATTAATTTTGTGTGTCAACTTCACTGGGCCATAGACTATCCAGATGTGTGTTCAAACATTATTCTGGGTGTGTCTATGATATTTTACAAAAGAGTGAATGCAAATGATAAATGAACACACTAGTAATATTTGAGGAAGCAAACTGAAATCAAGGTGAGATGAACTTTTATCTTAGCAGGTTGGCTAAGATTTAAATTCTGACAATGCCACATATTGGTAAGACTATGGAATTAATGGCATTCTCTGTCACTGTGAGAATGTTATATGAATGAATTAATACAGTATAATTTTATTTATCTGATTGTATAACAACAAAAATTAACACTATGATATGTGTATAAATATGCACAACGTATATATGGAGAAGAATGAGAGAGAAACTTATTATTTGAAAAATCAAAAAGCAAAAAAACAAAAATTAACATATGATATGTGTATAAATATGCACATATATATATATATGGAAAAGAATGAGAGAGAAGCTTATTATTTGAAAAATCAAGGGCATAACAGACATAAAATTCATAATAATCGTTACCCTGGAGAGAAGAAGGAAAGCCAGAGGGATAAGGAACAGCACAGAAGGGGTTACAATTGTATGGGTGATAGTCTTCTCCTGAAACATGAGAAGGCACACAGGATTTTGAATTGTCATTTTTCTTTTTTTCTTATTGATGTATTTTTGATATACATTATATTAGTTTCAGGTACAACATAAATGACCTGATATTTGTATGTATTGCAAAATGATCACCACAGCAACTCTAACTATATTCGCCACCATATATAGTTACAAAATTTTTTATTAATATATCAAGAAAAAGTTCATTTTGTAACTTATCAATTCATCATCTATGATTGCCACAGTTCATGACTTAAATGTAACAAAGCAGGGATGCATATGAAATTATTATAGTTAAACAAAGCAAGACGATCAACTTAATAATAAAGATAAATGACAGCCTCTCTGATGCCTATAAATTAAAAAGAAGAGATGGAGGGCCTCCGTGGTGGTTCAAAGGGTTAAGCACAGCACTGTGGAGCTGTCCACACCTGCTGTGCCCAGTTTGTTGCCCAGCTGGGGAGATTCCCACATGGCACAGCAGACCTCTCCTGCCTTGCCCGCTGCTCCCCTCAGCAGTGTATTTCGGTCAGCCTGCCTGTTCTGCTCCCCACTCTGTCTCTGGTGAACCCTCTCACCGCCCCACACCTCTGGCCTGCACCCTAGCTTGTATGCATAAATAAATAAATCTTTTTAAAAAAAAAAGAAGAGATGGAAAAATTTTATGACACAACCAAGGCATATTTTTGGCTTAAAGGAAATTCTTTTTACACTCTGAATTTATTCCATTTTAGGAAAAAATTATACTATTATATATCATTTAATAGTAAACATGATCATTGTAACTAACAAGTTTAGAGATACTGCTTTGAAATTAAAAATAGGTTCACTTGAATAGCAAGTTGTTTATTCTATTCTATAGTTTAACAAATAAAGTGTATCATTCTTCTTCCTAGGTACTACTATTGAATTAAGTTGCAATATGATTTAGTTTAGATTCAAAAATGAAATTCAAATCCATACATCCCAGGGCAGTCATTCATTTATTTTGTTTGATATTTTTTATCCTGATATTCTTTATTCTTTATCTGCTCTGCTTTCCAAGCACTTTAAATTTTTTGGGGTGTGATTCTAATTAGAGTATAATTACATACTTAACGATAACTTCGATGTAGCATATAATAGTGAAGAGTTTTAACTTGAATCCTAACTCCCACACTCAACCTTTATGAATGCATTATGCTCTCTATGCCTCTGTTTACTCATGCGTAAAATGAAACAATTGTACCATTGACATAAGAGTGTTGGGGGATTAAGACAATTAATATATGTGAAGTGTTCAGGATAATGCCTGGCAAATAATAAGTGCTTCATAAGCTTTTGATATTAATATTGGTAATAGTAGTAGCAGAAGTAGGGGTAGTATTAGTAACAGTGGTAGTAATAGTAGTGAAGGAGTAGTAGTAGTGATAGAAGCAATTTCTAGATCTCTGTACACACAGATACACACATATCTATACATAGCAACAGAAATACCTATTAGTATATATGTGCATTTATATGGATAGATAGATCTATATAACACACACACAAACATGCCTAGGAATTATATGTCTGCCATGTCTAGGAAAATTTATACACATATATTTCTGTTGATATGACACACTCCCAGATATACCAGTGTAAGTGAATATGTCAGTATTTTGATATTTTTAACTACTAAAGCAATAAATACGTGATGCCTGAGATAGTCAATCTGCATATTTCAACTTGGTATTTTCCCATTTATTTCTACCAGATAACTCCTCTGGAAAAGAGGAAGATAGAGGGGTAAAAAGGAAACATTTGTATGTGTTGCTTCTATTTCATATGCCATGAAATAAATATTAGAAAAAGTATCTTATAGGGAACTGGCTGGATTTGTTTTGTTGCATGAGTTAATGGTGCTATATCCAAAAATTAACTGCAAAGACCAATGTCAAGGAGTTTTTTTTCTACATTTTCTAGGAGTTTTACCATTTCCTGTCATATATTTAACTCTTTAAACCATTTTGAGTCACTTCTGTGAATAGTGTAAGGTAAGGATACAATTTCATTCTTTTGAGTATGAATTTACATTTTTTCCAGCACCATTTGTTGAATAAACAAATCCTTTCCTGGTTGTGTATTCTTGACACCCTTATGAGAGATCAGCTGACTATAGATGCATGAGTTTATTTCTGGATTTTCTATTCTTTTCCATGCATCAACATGTTTATTTTTATACCAGGACCATATTAATTATTAAAGCTTTCTATTATATTTGAAACCAGGAAGGGTGATGCCTTCAGTTTTGTCTTTCTTTCTCAAATTGCTTGAAGATAGCATTGAATCTGTACTTATTTCAAGTAGTGTGGACATTTTAACAATATTAAATCTTGGCACACATGAGTAGAGGATATCTTTCTATTTATTTATGTCTCCTTTAATTTCTTTCTTGAATGTTTTGTGGTTTGCAGTGTGTAATTTTTACCTCAATATTTATCTTTATTACTAGGTATTTTATTCTTTTTGATGCTATTATAAATGGGACTGTTATTTAAAATTCATTCCGAAATGGTTCACTGTTAATGTATAAAAAAAATGCAACCGATTTTTATATGTGGATTTTTTTAACACCCTTCTTTATTTTTTCACAGTGTAAGCTTTCTCCCCTCAGGTACGGTCACCATAGTTTTCCCATCACTAAAGTGCCTATAGTCCTCCTGTGGGTTTTTTATACTTCAACTTTTGTGTATCAAACCTAAAAGCGTCTGTAGAGCAAAGAAAACAACCACCAAAATGAAAAGATAATATATGAAATGAGAGAAAATATGTATCAGATACTATATATCTGATAGGGGGTTAAATTCCAAAATATACAAGGTTCTCCCATAACTCAATAACAAAAAAATTAACAACCCAATTTTTAAATAGGCAAAAGAACTGCATAGAAGGCTCTTTCAAGAAGACATCCAAATACCCAACAGGTACATGAAGAAAGGTTCAACCTCATTAATTGTCATCAGGGAAGTGAAAGTCAAAACTCCAATAAGATATCACCTCACATCTCTCAGGCTGACTACTATCAAGAAACAAAACAGAACAAGTATTGATACAGATTGGAGAAATAGGAAATATGTACACAGTTGGTGGGGACGTTAAAAAATGATGCAATAGGGGCCTCCCTGGTGGCGCAGCGGTTGGGCGCTGCGCTGTGGAGCTGTCGGCGACGGTGACGCAAGTTCGATGCCCGGCCGGGGAGAATCCCACATGGTGCGGCAGACCTCTCCTGCCTCGCCCGCTGCTCCCCTCAGCAGTGTATTTCTGATCTGCCTGTTCTGCTCCCCGCTCTGTCTCTGGTGAACCCTCTCGCCGCCCCATGCCTCTGGCCTGTGCCCCAGCTTGTATGTATAAATAAAAAATAAATCTTTAAAAAAAAAAAAAAATGATGCAATAGTTATGAAAAACAGTATGGAGATTCCTTAAAAAATTAAAAATAGAACTACCATATGAGCCAAAAATGCTACTTTCTAATATAAGTGTTCTTATCACAAAAAAAGGAGACAAAAAACCTTTGAGAGATGTTGGATAGTTCTGTTACTTGATTGTGGTAATGGTGTCATGGCTGTTAGCATTACGCCCAAACGTACAAGCTGTACACATTGAATATGTACACTGCTTTATATATTAATTATACTGCAGTAAAGTTGTTAGGCTAAATACTTATAATAAAGCACTAGGTATTTTATAAGCCCTTTTTTGCTTCAACCACTTAGCCATTTTAATCGAATCCAAATAGTACTGTTTAATCACATTATATTCCATATGTGAAGAAATTTTCATCATACATTAAATAAAAAGGCAAGTCAAAATTGTTATCTGCTTTATCAAATAAAAATACATAATTTATTAAAATTATGTACTAAATTATGTACGGGGACCATGCAACATTTTAAAGATCAGAATATTCACAAAGAGGTCTGGATAATCTTTTCTGCAGTCATACCCATGTTTCTGCCTGGCTATCTCTGAGTTACAGTTTTCCTAGCAAGTCCTCTTCTGACTTCTCACACCAGAGTAGTCCCTTTGCCACATACTGCTATTTCACTTCGGGTAAGATGCATCCTTTATTTCCCTTTTTATCAGGGGCATCACACCCGCAGTTTCTTACAGACTTCACAATGACAAAGATGATAATGAAAATGCAAAACTCTACCACAGTCCTAACACCCAGCCCAGATGCTGGCCTGATATTAAATACTGAATATTCAGTCTTCATTATATTCCACTTCTTTCTTAACTATGGTTTCAGTTATTGCCTGATATTATCTTCATGTCTAAAGTGTAACCATACATATATTGTAAACATTTTAAGCATTAAATAATATGTTCATGAAAAAAAAAAACGAAACTAAATACCTTTAGCTACATTTGCATTTATTTAATCCAAAGAGTGAAAAAAAGAAAGAGAAATGCATAAGCCTCTCGGTTACTATGAAATTGCTTTGTTTTATTTGCAATCAGGTTCACCGAAAGCTTAATTAATGCTCTTTAGAGCAAAGAAATAATGTCTGACATGGTTCACCTTTTATCTAGAGCAAAATTAAAAAGAAAAATGTAAGGTGTGAAGACTTGAAGGCACTCAGAATGTATCAATTATTTATATTAACATTCATTATCAGACTAAAAGGCAGGATAAAGGCTTTGGGGAATTGTAGGCTTCGTATAATTTCTCTCTAATTATTCTAATTTACTGTAATTAAGACACTAAAATAATCCTGAGAGAAAGCAATAATGTCTTTTAATATCAACCGAGAGGGAGGGAAAGCTATCTTGCATTTGTAGCTTTATTTACCATGTCTTTTCATTGTGACAGAAAGACTGATCCTGTCTTCTAAGTTTTTTAAATTATGGTTTTTAGAACTCCTAATGCAAAACTGAGTAAGGCACTACTCAAAATGAAAACATTTAAGTCGACAAAGTATTTAGCAATTCATAAAATGTACCACGTCGTTGCTGTATATGAAATCTATCAAGATGGTGGGTTACAGAAAAAGGACACCTTTAATATGTGTTTTCAGAATTTCAAGAGTAGAGAAAACACAAAGAAAATAAGTATGAGTCAGGTTTCCTCTCTGGTGAGATCATGTCCAGGTAGTGACGAGGCTTTTGGAAGGCAGAATCACATGATAGATATAAAATATGACTATTACTTAACAAGCCCACAAGAACTATCAAAATAACACCATATTATATCTCCCTCATATAATTACAAAACAATTTCTATTTTAGTTGGGTTGTCTCAGATTGAAGAAAACATAGTTTAAAATATATATGTCCACACCATTATTACTAAATGCAAATTATGTTACCAATCTAGTCACTGCCTCCAGGACTTGGGAGTTTTAGAAACTGAGGAGATTTCTGGGCACAAACTAGTGGTGGAGAAACAAGCTGGAATATTGACCAGCTTCTGATTATTCAAAGACCTTTCAGAGAAAGGTGAATTGAAGCTTAATTTGAAAACACAAGGTGTTTTACAGCTTTAACTTATATGTATACTGGTAATTCTTAGCAAATAGGAGAAAAGCTACTTTTTTAAAAGTTTAATAATACGGGCCTCCCTGGTGGCACAGCAGTTGAGCGCTGCGCTGTGGAGCTGTCGGCCGTGAGTGAAGCGAGTTCGATGCCTGGCCGGGGAGAATCCCACATGGTGCGGCAGA
This sequence comes from Scalopus aquaticus, assembly GCA_004024925.1. Classification (NCBI taxonomy): domain Eukaryota; kingdom Metazoa; phylum Chordata; class Mammalia; order Eulipotyphla; family Talpidae; genus Scalopus; species Scalopus aquaticus. Next base: position 131,237 of record PVIJ01003545.1, read on the forward strand.
CCTCTCCTGCCTCACCCGCTGCTCCCCTCAGCAGTGTATTTCTGATCTGCCTGTTCTGCTCCCCGCTCTGTCTCTGGTGAACCCTCTTGCCGCCCCGCGCCTCTGGCCTGTACCCCAGCTGGTATAAATATAAAAATAAAAATTCTTTAAAAAAAAAAGGTTATTAAAAATAATAATAATAAAAAAAAATAAAAGTTTAATAACACATTTTATATAACCCACTATGAAAGGCAACATTTTTGATCTGCCCTGTCCTGTCCAGGAGAGCAGCATGGAATAAAGCAACTATTGGATAGAGCATTGTTTATCTTTTGAATTGTTTTCACCGGGAAATATAACCTATATAGAGAGTGTATATATAACACGTAAGTATAGTGTAAAAAATAATACTGTCACAAGCCCCCAAAACATGGCGGCAAACAGACGCTAGGATCAGGCTCTCCTACAAAAAATCGATTTACGGAGAAAAATATCCCTAACCTTGAGAGCTGTCTTGAAGAGAACCGGATACCCTACGCAATACAATCGACCCCGGGGGGGTGCTTTGGACTTAAAAATAAACTGAAGAGTCGGAATAAAGAGAAGAGAGGGGACATCCCACACAAAGGAGGAGCAGAGAGCAGAGATGGGCAGACCAGCTTCCCCTGAGAGCCACTGAATACAAGGTTAGAAACTGCGGTGAGGTCGGAGGGCTCCGGCCAGCCAACTGGGAGCATAACCCCCACTCCCCCATCCCACGACCCCCCTCTCTTCCCTGCGTGGCAGCCCTAAGGATCAGGAAAGCGGGAGGGTCACTGTGTCCCAACCCCCACCTGGGGCTAGGTAACATCTCAAAGGGGAGAAAGTCCAAGCAAGAAACCTCCCCCACTGGCTGCTAGTTGATCTATTAGCCAGAAAAACTGGTTGGGCTGGAAAACCTCCTTCGGAGACCACCTCTTTCTGGGCTTTAGAATGCAAATTTAAGGACAATTGACTGACAATCCCCAAAACCCCTCCCATACCTGTTACTGAAGAAAGAAAAAAAAAAAAGAAATCTCCTGCTGAAAAACTCTCTGGCCACACCCTCCCCTGCAAAGTGTCAGCATCTTGGCACACGGAGGACAACAAAAAACAAACAAACAAAAAAAGACCACAGCAGGTGGTGAACACAGCCCAGCACTCGCCACCCCCTCCAACTTCTAGGCAGCTGCACACTGGAAGCCTAGAAACTAGGTGAGGTGAAACGCTGATCAACAGCCACCCACAACCTCCAACCCTGCACCCCTTCGTGGAGTAGCAGGCCCCAAGCAGCAGAAAACGAACAAAGAAGCTCCCAACCCCCCCCCACCAGACATAACCCCAGGGGCAGGAATAGCCCCAGGCAAACATCAGAGGAAAGGGGGGGAGAGGAGAGAAAGAATAGAAAGACTCCCAGCAAGGACTAATGACAGCAGCAACAACAAGACAACAACATATGTCACTGGAAAGGAGGGGCTGAACCCCAGAAGGGGACCCAACCAGAAACCCCAGAACCTAAGAGCAAAAGGACTACAGAACTCCAAATTCGCATCTCCCCAATACGTTATTTTATTTATTATTATTTTTTATTTTTTACTAGTTTACTATTATTATCCCTTTTATTCTCTTTATTATTATTTTATTATATTTTTTACTATTTTATTATTATTATCCCCCCCCTTTTTTTTTTTAATTTTTAACTTACCTTTTTCTCTTGGTCCTTCATTCCTACTTTTCTTCATCTCCATTCCCCTTTTCTTTCCTCTCCCTGATTTATCTTTTTTTTTCTTTTTTTTTCCTTTTTTTTCCTCCTCTTTCC